>CAXHWN010001637.1:0-12000 GCA_964020975.1 Hermodice carunculata | reverse complement strand
CAATCAGCAAGCAGCCGAGTAAGGCCCACGCAGTCATATGTTTACAACGGATACCACGGCTAACGCCAGTTATTACAGCATGGCTTGTACTTAACTGCAAATCTTTTACCTAAAATGTCACATCAGTGGTGAAATGTGCATTTATAGTTTGCTGACTGTTTGATTTTTCGTTAAATCCAAGCACAGCCTGTATTTTACTTCCTTATCCTTCCACGTGTAATCCTGCCAACGTGGTCGAGCACAAAACGTAAATAAGGCAGGGTGCGCTTCCCGAAGCGAACCGAATAAACCCGAGGCCTATGAACGGGTTATTTCATCTTGCTAAAGTACTGTGTGATCGTTTCTGTCCCTCATGGTGATCAGCTGCGAGATTACACCGGCAGACTTGAAGTCGTCCTCCTGAAGTTGCTTAAATGACTTTTCATCTAAATTTTGGTAGAGCTAAAATGTCTCCAGAAATTTATCCCTACATATCATATATATAACTATAATCAAGGTATAAATCACGTTATGATTTCCTGTATGCATTCATAAGGGCGGGGTGGGGCCGGGGGTCCGATATATTGCACTGAGCCGCAAGGTGATGATCATACTACTAATTTCTCCAAAAATTCCAATAGAATTATCAGAAAATGCGCGTTGCATATCGTCATTTTCTCTCAAACAATGTTCATACGTTAAAATAGGCGGCTCTAGTTTTATAGTCGGCCGAGCTTTGTTCTTAAATACCATTCTCAAACCCTTGGAAATGGTAGTTGAAAGACTTTCGACGATTTGAAAATGGTCATATTATCACTACCTTTGTCATGTCTGATAGTGGCTGTTGTTCCTTCTTTTACTAATTCACATTATAGATATGGTTTTGGTGCGTACCTGGTGTTACACGACGATCTAAATTTGTTAATACAAAAATTATACAGGTTTTGAAATACAGTCCCATCTGTTCTAAATTTGTTGAATGTCTTCCTACCTGCATTAATCACTGGTATGTTCGGTGCTGTTTGATCTATAGTCTCAGAATTTACTCACTTTTCCTTTTTGATAAGTTCTTCGTTTCTGGATGATTACAATGTACACTCGATCTGGAAACAACTTACTGTTCCAAGCTTGCTGAATGTCTTCCTACACATTTATCGTTTTTTGTTCACGTTGCTTCCTGGTCCATGGTCAGTTAAGGAGATATGTAATGTACACGTGTTCAATTTGTAATACGTCCTCCGTTACAACTTGGCTGAACGCCCGATCCTTTTGTTAAGCACCGCGTGTGAATCCAACAAACGTTATCCAAATACTGGCGGGACTTGTTCGATTTAAGCTTAATAAACCTTATTCTTCATCATGCAAATGGCAAATGGCTTTTACACAGGCGTGGTACTCATCGGTGCACAAAAGGCCTTTGACACTGTAGACCATCATGTCTTGTGGCAGAAACTCAAAGCCACAGGCATTGGACCTAGCCAGTGGTTCGAATCTTATTGAAAAGCCAAAAAACAATTAGTTAACTTGTCGGAACAACCTCCGGGCTCAAGGGTATTCCCAGCGGGGTTTCCCAAAGGAGCATTACTGGGCCTTTGTTATATCTCTGCAACGTAAACGATATATATTGGTGTATCATGTAAGGTACTATTGTATGCAGATGATACCGCACTCCTGCTTGCAGGAAAACACCCAGATGCCATAGCATTAGTTCTGGGATCAGAGCTGAATAACTACAGTAAGTGATTAGTTGAAGATCGTGTTTCTTCCATCCAAGAAAGACTTAGTGTACATTATTTTGCTCCAAGAGAAAATTGAAAAGAAGTTAATTGCTTTCAAAATCAAATATCAAAAGTGTGAAATAAGTTGTCGACCCTCAGTTAAATACTTCGGGATGAAATTTAAACAAAGTTTTTCTGTAGCCTCTTTTGCAGGGAACATCATCAGTAAATGAGGAGCTTGAAATTTTTGTACAGCCAGAGGTAGACTTCCTGGATTTTACATCCAGCAAGTTACTCTGTTCGGCACTCACACAACCTTTGTTCGACTTTTACATCCCGAGCTGGTGTACATATGTCCCTAAAGGCCCTCAGGATAGACTTAGAATCACTCAAAACAAAATTACCAGATTTGTTCTGGATTTGCCTTCTCGTAGCAAAATTGGGCCCGAAGACTTCTTAAAGCGAGCGGGATTATGAGACATTGAGCTCAGAGCCAAGCAGCTCAGACTCAATCATGTCTTTATCATTACAGGAGTTCTGAATACATTGAAGTCAATTTCACCGGGATTAATTCGCACCATTGTTATCAAACAAGGAGTATTAGCTAAGGTTTTGTGACACCAGGTTCTGATGCCCAGGGAATCACACCTTTTTAGGGATGCCATTCATGACTGGACGAGTTGTCCCAGAATGTCACAAATTCCGAAGAAAATCTATTTTTAAAAACAAAGTAAAAAAGCAGCTTATATAGATGACGCAGCAAGCAGTTGTTAAACATTCCATAATCATACTTCTTTCCTACTATATTGTATTGTATTTATGTATAATGGTTCTGAATAAAATCAAATAAATCCCATCAAATCAACTCCATAGGATAAACAACTTTACAGTAATGCGGCATTAGATTGCAAAATTTCATCGCCTCACTTCAAGGGCAGATTCTACACTTTCTATTTGTGAATAAATCTTATCATTTTTTTTACAATGTAACCAGTTAACGCTTTCATGAATTCCTATGAAATTACTAGGACCCGAAGATGAGGGCAAAACTTAAGGGGTCATTTTTTCATTTGGTGATACGTTGATTACTTTTGAAATTATAGAGCTTTACAACTAGAAAAATATTTCTGGACCTGTACAGGCGCTTAATTATTTCATAAACGGAAAGACGTTTGGTTTATGAAAATATTTTTTAATGACTCCCTGCACATGCATTTACACCACCTGTCAATATAATGTCAAGCTCCTATAGTCATTGCAATTCTTGTGGCCATGTCTTGAAGTAATTAGCGAGCCACTTCAAAAAATGCAATCGCTCCTATACAAATTGAGTTTAAAATTTATCTTTTTTTGAATGAATACTATCTTCAAATCTGTGTGGAAGCAAATATATATACTATTATGGGTCCAAAAAATATTAGCAAATCAAAACAGATTTTTTATCTTCGCAAACATGTAGCGCTCCAGGTAGACCGTCCTGCTTTAAACATACACGTCTGTCCAAGGTTAGTTAATACGTGTGTACTTTAATGCTCATGTGCTGTCATTTTGTGGACACGCAAATTATTGAGTGCACTATCCCACGTCCAATGATACTTCCATAACCAAGGCTGCACGTGTATTCATTTTTAATAAACTGTATTAAACTGTGCTTATTTGTCTTTGTTAATTTCATTCCATAAATCAAACTTCTGATGCATAAAAGGAAAACCAACAGCCAGGAAACAATAGGCACCAGATTGGCCTCATTTCCATGCCATTTTGGTAGCTAGTGCTCTCCTCTTTGTTAGTTTTCTTATTGAATTACCTTGTATAATGGACGTTTTGCTCAACTATACAACCATGGTGCAAATGTAGTGGTGAGCAAATTATAAATTACAATGCCAAACACAGTGGAAAGTGAAATGAAACAATTTAGACGACATCATACAGCAGTGGCCATGATGGAATGTAAAATCAGAATTGCACGGGAGAAAGCTATTGCCTGAATCCAAAACTTGGCACTGAAAGAGTTAACATCTTACCGAAAGGCGCATTGTGAGAATGGAAGGGGCGAAATAGTTTAAGCATCCTAATTTCTGTGCAGGACATTTATGAATTAAATGCAAAATAAGAAACCAAACAATTTCTAAAGTAGCATGCATCAGAGACACGGAAAGAAGACGCAATGTCTTTAGCCCGACTAACATTTAGAAACTCACTATTTTTTTGTATATTGATATTGTCATGTATTGTGACGTGATCGAATGCTACGTTCCTCTCTACTGTCCTGGAAATGTACGTTTCAAAGCATAAAAAATGTGTGATGAAAACATCAGTGTGTGTTACAGTGATCACATGATACTGACAGCGGACGTTTTGTACTAGCTGGTCCGTTAACTTTACATTCAACAAATCTGACCGCAGTTGCAGCCAGAGGTACAGATCGATGCAGGCCGCGTGCAAAGCTATTTGCTTCCGTTTATCAGACATTGATCCCACACATACAGTTTTTATGGCCGGATACCTTTGACTTTGCAGCAAAGACAGGCATTATCAATTCCTGAATTTTCATCATGTTTTCTCTCTCCAGAAAGCCGAATAAGAAGAAATCCCGATGGTTCTTGTCAAAGAACGAGGATCAAAAAGCCTTGTCTAATATCTTAGCCGATTTTAAAAACAGCAACAACACAGCATCAGAGACAGTGAAGCTTACTTTCAACCAAGAGCAGGATACGATGGTCAAAGGACTTGTTAACAATGCCACGAGCGCGGACACTTCACGGAGCAGCGAGCCACAGAATTTTGGAGCTGTTTGCAGAATCACAGATAGCCCTTTCCGGATACTTAAGGTAAAGTTTTTTGCAGACTATCTCAGCATCGGCACCGTTTATTCAGCAACACTAAATTCACATGTAATTGAGTCTGTGCATTCCACAGTAATATGTGCCTCTCGCAACCCCCTCTGCAGCCCACAATGCTTCGGAGTCAGGGACTAACGCTCATCTGGACTCTTTAAACACTCTGAATTTCTCAGACTCACATTTTAAGCGATGGTCGGTAGAACACGTTCTTGCTGGCCTCTGGACTAGGGTCTTTTAATCTCTGTATATGATATGGCCGTATGTTTTTACCTTTTATTTGTACATGTTTCCTCTTCGTGGAGGTTTTAATGAATAAGTGAAAAAAGCAAATCTTTATATCAAACTTAGAATTGCGTTCCATGTATATGTATACGTATACGTGAAGGTATATATGTGTATGCACACAAAAACACATGTGTAAATATGCATACATATGACATTTTGTGTGTGTATGACTGACCATTGTACTATTGTACTGTGACTTAACAATCTGAGCGTGTGTTCGAGATGTAAAAGCTGGGGATGGTCTCCATGCATTATATCAATGCTGTTACATCTGAATATTTAGATAAGAGAACGCTCGTCCATCAGTAATTGTGTTGTGTGTCAAATAAAATCCATAGTGAGTTCTGAAGTGGGCTCCTAAGGCCTTAACAGTAACGATGTAATGGCACCAAATGTTCGAGACCAATGCATGCATTGTGGTACTATAATAAATACAGTCTTGTCTGTAGGTCTGTCAGAATTAAAGAGAAGCAGATCACATTCTCAAAAAAAAATCCCTGTTGTTTTTGTGGCTAAATCAGATTGATCAATAGATCTGATATCTTATAAAGTTTACGCTTATGGACGTAACGTGCTACATTATATAATCCTATTGGTAATAGCACTCAACGGACGATTTTTTATAAATGGTAGGGTAATTCAATTCTCAAGAGGAAACAATTTATCTCTCTCTACCTTTCTACATGTATCTATATCTATATATATATATATATATATATATATATATATATATATATATATATATATATATATATATATATATATATATATATATATATATATATATATGTGTGTGTGTGTGTGTGTGTGTGTGTGTGTAACATACATGATACTGGAGGTTACGTATTGTATACATCTCTTAGATGCATACAAATATTACAGAAATAAATGGTACGCATGCTGGGAAGTGGCAAGCAGAATGGAGGTTTCCAGCTTGCCACATAAAATGTACGTTGCCGCCCATATACTGTCTGACGCATTGCCCTCTCCAGTTGCTATGAGTCCTGTCTAGGCTCTGAACGGCCACCTCAGCTACTAATTAAGTACTTGACTACAGATTTGTATCTTTAGAAATTTGATACGCTTGGATTTTTACATCGATCCTTGCGGATCTAGAAAAGATGCCTGAATTGAAGCAAAATTTGTTCGTTTATGCAGGAACACTGGTCTGGCTTTGTCCTCTACAAATGTAAGGGAGCTTTGAAATGACCCTCGGTAAAATTGCCCTTTTATTATTTGATTGTCAACAGTGTATCAGGTCCATGAAAACTTTATTAACTGATGGGTAACACCTCGGAGTGCACCTTTTGTTTTCAATTGTGGTCACCGGCGCCAAACTAGCATGACAATATTACCAACTCTAAGGCGACGCTACCACCTAGGTATGTTGTCATAAAAATTATGGCATGTGTCGAAAACGTTATGAGCAACATGTGCGAATAAGAAGAGGATTGAATGGCTCTGTAAACTATCTTTAACACAAATAGATCATAAATGCACCAGGTGAAGCTCATTGCGAAGTAGGTAGTAAGCCACGCTTATTTTGGTGAACAGAACTTCAAGATTATGGACCCCCAAGCATTCTCTCTTTTATTCATATCTAAAACGAAAGGTTTTGGCATTAATGTCATTTTTAAGTATACTACAGATATCTCTGTTTCACCAAAACCTATCCGTTGGCATGATTTTTGCAGTTTTCTACGTCTCTCTTACACAGTGGTCTAATTTACCTACTATATAGTCTAAATATGAAGTTTGAGAGTTCACGGCAACCCATATATTTCCTATGAGTGACACTATTCACGAAACCATCCTTTAGTCCAATCCCATTGTACAAGCTTTGATCTCTTAAACGAGGCATACGTGTACATTCTGTTTGGTCGGTCATGTTTACTTTAGGACTGGGTTCTTACTCGATATAGATTCTTTCTATGATTCTTATTTGGAACTCCTATATTTTCCAATTTGCTTTGATGATTCATATCAAATCAAAGCAACTGAATTGTGACGCATAGCCACGGAATATAATTAAATAAATAACAAAATTTATTTATATGAAAAGTTCATCAGGTGTAGTTATGCACCACAATGAAAGGGTAAGGTTCTGACAAAAATTCTTAACGAAAACTGTACACTGTTTGTGTAGCAAACTGAACATTCTCGTTTGAGACTCTGTGCAAAATTATCTTATGCCGCATGTACAAAGCTTGCTCAATATCATTCACTTTCTAGAGACAGCCTTTTCCACTTTCGCACATATTTAGTAGATCTGGCTTCCCTCTTTGCTTCTAGTAACGAAACGAAAAAATCATAAAATAGCCTGCATGGCCAGAGAAAGTGCTCCAACGACAAGCTTTCTAGATATAGAAAGGTTCGTCATTCTTCCAAACATTGACATTGCAACATATCGTTGAGTGTTAAATTAAAAACAGTTGGAATGATTGACAAACTGAAAGAGTCATCATAGTATTTCCATTAGTATTTGATCGGTATATGATTATACTTTTTCATAGCAACTTTTTGTCTCACTCGTCAGTTCTTTCCAAATCGAATGCCAAGTCCAGTTTGCAGTTTACCTGAACAATATCATGCAATTATCATGCACTGACAAACTGATGGCCAGGTAAACGGACGCTGCAGGTGCCTTCTTTACCTTTTCTGGTCCAAATAGCACAAGGTTATCAGTTTTATAAGGCTTGCAATATGTTAACTGGTTGAGAGTGTGGCAGAATAATTATGGGTTATCCAATGCCAAGTTGAGTATCATTGCCATTGCTGGTCTCTGAAGGCTCGTGTGGCTGGTTGTTTGTTAATCAAAAAAGGAGCATTCTCATTGGTTAATGGCGAAGTGATGGACATACTGACTTATAAAGTTAATTCAGGCTTATCTTCCATTTGGAAATACTGAATGTTGTCAGGGAAATATTTCTCCAGCATTCTTCTAATCAGAGAGGGTCGGTACACTCCTTAATTTTGAATGTGATTATGTCCCTCTGAACACATTTTATGCTAGAGGTCTGAAAATGCCGTATGGAGTCAATTTTAATACTATATTTATGATACATCTCTTCACCACATTATGGTACCTATTTCCCTGAGTGTTCTGTGATCAATATCTAGTTTCCTTATGGTTTCATCCAATTGCCAAAATAGATAAACACATTTGTCATACTCCAATTAATGTGACGTCACTGTACCACAGATTTCAATACACGTTTGGCTGCTTGGTTGACTCTTTGGCCATGTTTGTATCCGGCTGGTCACAGTCCAACAGTTCAAGGTCCAAGGTCCACTAAGCAGACAGCATGAAAGTCAGGTTTCTTAAAAAATTAAAGCAATCGAACTTGTTGGCTAGTATTTAAGATTAAAGAAGTCAACAACATGGAAAGATTCTCATAACTTTTCAACTCAGCCTACTTTAATTATATTAGGCTTCTACTCGCCGGGTACAACGTTTTTTGTGGCTTGTATATCTCCCTGCCTTTCCATACTCTAATAGGTCATGGACCTGATCATTGAGATGAACAGGTGGTAAATGGTTATAACGTGGGAGCTATGTCAGGCTTATAACCCTGCATAGTGCCCATTGTCACTATTTACATCACTACAGGTATCTTTCAAACAACCGGGCACATTATCATAACTCTAGTCCACATAATTCTCATCAAAACTCTCATTATTATTAGTGAAATTATTAGACTTTTTTCCCTGTCGACAACACCTATGTAGGTTTTCCATATTGAAATACATATAAGCAAAAGGAAGAAACTGTGTATGGATAGTCTTATGAAAGGAACATACCCATAATCACGATTCCCATGCCCTGCAGCTCATTATTGAATGACATAATATAATTTACAAATTCGACGACAACAGCAAGATCGATTTCATAAAACAATATGAATAGGATTTGACACAGCCAGCACAACAGTTTGCCATATTGGGAAGCATACACTAACAGGATTACTACTGTCTACTTTCATCATTAAATTTAGAACTTCGTTTGAGGGATCAGCAAAATCTTCAATCAAGTATTTGTAATGATAATGTGAATAAGCTCAGATCCCATTTGAATTTAAAATTATCTTTCAAACCAACAATTATTTCTTAATGTCCATTTAGACCTCCCATTTAAGATTCAGCACCTTTGATTACGTATAGAGAAAAATTGTGTATCAAACCGAAAGTAATGTATTTTTGTGTAATTGTATTTGTGTCTTTTTGTCCAGAACCACTTCCCGGTAGTCATTACCCTATTCCCCAGTCCGAACTCTTTACTCCCCATAAGCTAACCTGTCCCTGTCTAACCTATGTACATATGCAGTGAAATCTCCATGCAGAACGACATGAGCGATCTTGCATTAATCTTTACACTATAACTTACCGAAATTGTCAGTTTACCCTTCCCCCCCCCCCAAGAAAAAAAGCAAGGGGACAAGAGAGAGAGAGAGAGAGAGAGAGAGAGAGAGAGAGAGAGAGAGAGAGAGAGAGAGAGAGAGAGAAACGAGGAAGCACTTGCCACCTGAGGTAAAAGTTGCACAATACTCATATAATGTGTAATACGTTGCAATACCTATCATGGGACTTGTTAATTTATCATTGAATATGTACATGTGCTGAATATTCTATCATTTAGAAGATATTACAGGCAAAGTAACTTTATTTTTTTATGAAAACTTTGTTTGATTATATTCCAAAAAAGCACTTGAAACATCTATTGTGAAATATAATACACAATCATGGAACTACTTATGGTCATGCAATGCCTGAAAAATTCCAACTTCCATGTATGATATGTTATGTATATGTCAGGGTACAGGAGGGAGTCATTCCTAAGCTCCTTTACCCACATGGACTGATAGCACCCTATCCAACCAAGCACAATAGGTCGTCCACGATGGGGAATGCAGTGAAGTAGAAGTATCACCTGTGACTTCAGGCGTCCCCCAGGGGCATGTGTTGGACGCACTGCTGTTCCCTTGCTGCATCAGTGACCTGCCAAACAAACCTCCATCACAAATTAAGCTATTTGCTGATGAAGCACTTCTGTACAGGACCATCAGAACATAGGACGACAGCAAGATACCCCAACAAGTTTCAATTCAATCGTCCAGCACCCTCCACACACACTTGATAATAAATACATGGTACAAAAATACTCTTCAGAAGTTATGTGCTTAACGCGAAGAAGAAAAAGAAGAAAAGGGTGACTTTCTCCCACTTATCTAGGGATTTTTTGATACAACCCAAGCTGTTGATATCATGGGAAATGAACCCTATACTGCTACTGCATATCGCATGGAAAGATCATTTACCCGGTTTTACTTTCAGTTCAAATTCCTTGAACTTCATGTTTTGAGCTTCTTATTTGATCAACCAAACACATTTTTCTTTTAAATACACACACATTTCCCTTTTTCTTCAGATATAAATGTACTATTATGGACAAATATTTGTTATGTTGTCATTCATCAAGTAAGTTCTTTTCAAGCAAATATATTGACCATTTCTGTCATAATTTGTGACCTTGTGGTAAACCTACATGTAGTACAACATATTACATATTCTAATTAAGTTGAAACACTCAGCTACACACATATGGTCAAAAATCGCCAATAACAGATGTACATATGACCATCCTTTCTACACACCCAATGGTGTGTGACAGCAACATTCCTAAGAAAGGTGCATTAATACAGAGAAAATAAGAGATCAGTCTTACATCGAGTGGAGAAATCATGCAGACCGGTCTGTTTAGCAGTTAAGTATTCCCTGTCACTGTTTACAAGTTGTTGAATCTCCCAACGTGGAGTCTGCTAGCCAATATAGACAAGTGAAAATGTATGTATACATACTTTCAACTGTGATACATGA
The DNA here is from genome assembly GCA_964020975.1 of Hermodice carunculata. Classification (NCBI taxonomy): domain Eukaryota; kingdom Metazoa; phylum Annelida; class Polychaeta; order Eunicida; family Amphinomidae; genus Hermodice; species Hermodice carunculata. Next base: position 1,301 of record CAXHWN010001637.1, on the reverse strand, counting down.
TGGAGGCCTTAAAGGTGTTTGTCAAAAAAAAATGAGAGCAATGGAGACAGCTACGTCAGCAATGAATGCTGTGTAGCTACCATGAGGCGAATACTATATATATATATATATATGTACATGTATATATGTATATATATATGTATATATATATATATATATATATATATATATATATATATATATATATATATATATATATATATATATATATATATATATATATATATATATATATATATATATAGCTGTACAGGTAGGCATGAACCTTACATGGATAGTAATATTCCGCTTGAGCCAACTTATGGTGTCTCTGACTTACGGTTAAATACCTTTGCTAGAGCATGGACCGATTTTGACTTATTTGACTGCCCTCATTAACGTCTGTTTCAAACACTTGTTAAACCGGGATATGCGAAAACGAATCTAATCTAAGGTGACCCTTTTTAAGTGCCCTGGTAAAATGAAAATTGATTATATAGAAATTGTTGATTTGAGTTGTTACATAAATGATGTAGTAAATATATTAATCTGACAATCGTAGTTGATACTGTATACAATGCATGTATAGAGCGAGATATTTCGCAATGCTGAGTGTTGCTAGCACTTAAATAAATAAAAGAATAACAGACCGGAACACAATTTTTAGGAAAATAGAGGTATGCCGCTAATACGATCGTGCATAATATATACAATAGTGGGGTCTTTTGCAAAGCGATATATAGACTCCAGCAACCGTGGTTAGGCGCTAATAAAGATATACGGCATAAACAAGAATGTTGGCCTTTAAAGGAACATGTTTTGCGTACATCAATACCTTGTGGAGCAAGGCCTTTCAGAATAAAGTATAATGAATCTCCTCTTGTCACATTACAAACATAACAATGGAATTATGCCACTCCCGAATTATTCCCTACAATGGTTGGGAAATGCACATGTACCCGAGTATGGTTGATAAATCGCAATTTAGCATATGTTGAGAAGCCATTGCATGAATGGATATAGAGTTTCTCCATTATGTTTGCCGTTATTTCATCAGTTGATGCTGGGGTTTAAAAATGAAGCGTTTTTATTGTGGAATTTTTTACTGGTAGAGCCGTGCGAGGAATATCTCTAAACCCGATATCATATGAATGTATATGGGGAATGATGGAGACATATGTTTGAAATTATTTTGAACTTGTACCTTGAGGTAACTGCAGTAACCATTAAGGGCTTTAAGCCTTATCAAATCACTAATTTTAAAAATCGATTGCTTAAATAAGGGTTCTGTGTGTGTTAGTAACTCGGCCTTACAATTATAC
>CAXHWN010001636.1:12500-20000 GCA_964020975.1 Hermodice carunculata | reverse complement strand
TTGATTTGTCATCTCATTCGGGTATGTGTGAAAAATTGACAGACAAAATTGTATATAAATTCACAAACGTATACAGTATTGGAAGAGAGGTTTGTCTTGCCTATAGTTTAGGTGTCCAGTGGTCGCGTGACATTTAAGCGAGATACGGTACGGTTTCAGCAGCTTTCATAATCATACTTTGGAGGCAGATCTCCCGTGTTACCCTCACAAATGTCGTGAGCAGGCATAAAAAGAAGTCTTGAAATACCATAGGACGCTTTTTATGTGTATGCACTATCCCTTCTGCAAGGTGGAATCTATTTGCGCCGAGAGAGAGAGAGAGAGAGAGAGAGAGAGAGAGAGAGAGAGAGAGAGAGAGAGAGAGAGAGAGAGAGCATTGTTGTCTACTTGCATGTTGCATGGACATGGATCGCAATGTCATGTTCATTTTATACTCGTTCATCTCGAAAAGTCAACGGCGCTGCAACACTTCACAAACTACTCGAAATCCGTTATGTGTATAAATTCTTGGTGGATTCATGTTCCTTGTAAGCTGTACAAGCCGAAAAGCATGCACTACATGTCTTTGCCGGGATAGACACACGGAGATATTCATTCAGTGCATAAATTCTATGAAAATGAAGCGACCATTCATGTATATTATGTGGTCTATGAAAATGACGCGACCGATCATATGATATTCCGTGGTTGGTTTGTTACAAACAAAAGAAACCTTACAAGTGACCTGCATGCGTTTTTGATTACCCGTAGTTTCTTTACAGTGGCATTAACAGTTTGTACCATTGTTCCAATAGATGTAACACTGACACATTTTGAACGCCCCGATGAAAATAGAATTAGAAAATCAATATGATTAAATCTTACCATCTGTAACATGATTTTCAAAACGTAGCACAAAACGTAGCACAAACTGATTTTCCTTTCACATTCATTTTCAGAAACGAACAGCTCCTAAAAATGTGCCTTAACTAGATTTTAAACTTTGATATCTCTCAAGGACAGATATATATATATATATATATATATATATATATATATACAGGTTAGACAGGGACAGGTTAGCTTATGGAGAGTAAAGAGTTCGAACTGCGGAATAGGATATTGACTACTAGGAAGTGGTTCTGGGCAAAAAGACACAAATACAATATATATATATTGTGCGCCTCCGTGTCTGGCGAACCCTTATAGATTAGTTATATTCTGTACTATTGGGTAATCCAGTGAAAATAAATGTTTAAACTTAAACTATATATATCTATAACTATATATATGTATGTATGTATGTATGTATGTATATATATATATATATATATATATATATGCATATATATAATGTATATATGCACATTAAGAGGAAAAGTGACCAATGACGAGTGATAAAAAGTTTTCCACATGACACATGCAAAAGAGCTAATATTTTCTAATCACATCAGCAATCTGGAGACCAGAATAGGAACACCATGGCGGCAAACTTAGTTTTTCTTGGTTGTGTTCTTTTGCTGGTGCTTTCCCCGTCTCTGGATGGACATTATCAACCCTCGTTTGAAGATGAAGTGGCCGACTTTATTAAACTGCTTAAGGACATCCTGAGCAAACCAAGAGAGCTGGAACTCAATCACAAGAACAATGTCAGCAGTGTCCTGGTCCAGAACTATGTACAGTATGGTAAAGTAAGTCTTCATCATGGTTTTAATCGTTATATACTTGATTTATTTCACGAGGATTGGAAAAATAACCCTCAGCTAATACAAATTTCTGTCCTCGGGTACACACAAAATGCATCGAAATGATATAACATTGCACACATCACATAACATAAAAAAGAGTAAGCAATAGAGCAAAAACCAGTAGAAAACAGTTGTCCAACGGAAGGCGTAAATATGTGTCATGATCGTTATCTTTCAATTGTCTAAATCTGTCTGAATTTTTTTATAAATTCCATAGTTGCTTCCATGAAAAAACAGTAAGTTTCATATGAAGCGAAAGGTGTATTAAATGGCTGAATATAAACTTTTTCCGAATTTCATAGTGCGTTCCAACATGAATCGCCGAAGGCTTCGACGATCCATGGTTCCACCATCCATGGTTATAATAATGCCAGAGCTTGTCTGGCATTATTATAAGGTGGGCACAGCAGTATAGAAACTGAGCAGTTGTTTCAGATCAAGGAACAAATCTGCACGTTGGGTAATCACATAAACGACGTGTAAACAGACGAGCATTTTATGCACTGAAATGAACCCTAAAACGATTCATTAATATATTTAATGTTCTAGGGCCGTGCCTTAGCTGTCTAAGCCTGGGAGGGAGAAGGAGACGTTTTAGTTGCGTTTTGAGAATATTTAAAGAAAAGGCTTTCCTCAAGTTAAGGGGAAGGGTGTTCCAAGCACGTGTGACAGACGGTATAAATGTGTTCATAACAAGTGAGGTGCGTGCAGAAAAAAAAACCGGATCTGTAAATGATATTACATAATGAATAAATTGTCACTCTTCCGGGGAGTCAGAGTCCTCAGGTGTTCAGGGCAGACACCACGAAAAATTCAGTAAAACAGGACTAGTTTGCTATATTTGCGTTGAACCTCCAGGGTAGGCCAGCCGAGGCACGATAATGGAACTTTCGATTGGAAAGTTGCTCCAGAAACAAACTTGTTTTGTTTTGTTTTTCTGAACATTCTCTAACAAGGCCTTAATTGCTCCGCCCTGAACAGCCTTCGAATATAGGTGAAGCACACTCAAGAATAGGATGAACGAAAGAAGCATAAATATGTTCGAGGGCACTGCAGGCTAGAAAATATACATACAAGATTGGACACGTCCCAGTCTGGACGATGCATTGGTACATACGGTTTTTATGTGATCACTCTAACTTAATTGTCAGTGAATATGACACCTTGATGTTTGTGTTCACGTACACGTGTAATCAGTTCATTCATAAGGGTCAATTATTGGTCGTGCACTGGTTAATTTTTTGTTTGTTTGTTTGTTTGTTTGTTTGTTTTTTGAGGATACAATCATGTCTTCAGGTTTTTTCTGGATTAAAGTCAACCCGCCATTCTAACCCCACTGATCAAAGACAAATTGGAATTTAAATTTATCAATGTTACCTCAGGGCTGTTGACGATTTCTAATTGAATAGTATCATTGGCAAATAGATAAGCTTTGCAGGTAATATAATCTATTGAATCTTTAATGAAAACCAGAAAGAGTAAAGGACCGAAAACACTGCCCTGAGGTACGCCAGGTTCGATATTAACCCACTCAGAATATTCTGTATCAAGTATAACTCTTTGTTTTCGAAAAGTTAAACATGAACGAATCCATGAAAGTAGTGCTTCACGTCTATCAAACTATTTTAATTTGTGTAATAAACCTCGATGCCAAACACGATCAAATGGCTTAGAAATAGCCAAGAATGTTGAACGAACTCTTTTCCTTTATCTATTGCAAGACTCACTTCATATAGTATTGATTAACTGGTTTATTGTACTGTATAATTTTTGAAGCCAGAATAGCTGCTTGTCCGTAAATTATTCTCCATTAAATATCCATACAATTTTTGAAACACATTTATTTCAGGTACATTTGATTCGAAGTAGAGACACAGTTCTATATTTTTTTGCCAGATGAGGATCCTCTTTTTTAAATAAGACTGTGTGGCATTTGTTTTCCCATTGATCTGGAAAAGTGACTGTACTGAGTGAAGCATTAAACAGTTTTGCTAAAGAATCATAAATATAGGGAGCAAATAGAAGTAACACTTTGTTTGGTATAAGGTCCGGCCCCCGTGCCTTGCATATTTTCAACTTTTGTAATACTTTTTAAACTTTTCCTTCACTTATAACAACATCACTAAGTCTTTGTTCTGTTCTGTCATCTACAACAGGTCGTTCCGATAAAAGATCATCAGTTTTCCATTGATGGAACATTAAGGTAGCGTCGGTAAACCTAATTTGAAGGCTTGTTGAACTGCGTGAGTAAGTGTCACGTAAACTGCGGCCGTTGGAACCTATACCTACGTGTACGAATCAAGACGGAGATCTGAGGTAGTAATGGCAATGCTGACCGGTAATGGGAATGTGGTTTCAGGTGTATTTCGATACATGTATGTGTTTTTTGCAAACTTTTGTGGTGATCCATTATCAAGAGTCCTCAGTAAACAATTTGTGTGCTTTTTGCAGGTACAATGCAGAGGTGTTTTTCAACCAGCTGGTCATGTCGATCATCGCCATGAAAATGAAGAACAAGACCCACAAACAAATACGGTGGTTGCACAACTGTTCATGGGCCTACATAAGCTGAAGGTACGAGTTTCCTTTTTCAGACAACTACTCAGTAATAACAAACAAGTATCAATATCGTCCAGTGCCAGTGAGAGGAAAAGACAAAGACAGAGACATGTGTTTCAGCTTCAATACACAACCAAAAATTTATTATTATTATTATTATTATTATTATTATTATTATTATTATTATTATTATTATTATTATTATTATTATTATTATTATTATTGTTATTGTTATTGTTATTGTTATTGTTATTATTATTATTATTATTATTATTATTATTATTATTATTATTATTATTATTATTATTATTATATTGTAATTTGCCTAATGGGTTTCAAATTTGAAATAACAGGTTCATTACAAATTATCATTGTTTTATTTTGACAACGTCCTTATGATATTTCAGTATCTTTACATATATTATTAGATTTTAATATCTTCACATATATCCAATTGAAAAGGCCTAGTATTCATGTCAACCTCCCTGATCGTGGGATTGAAGAAATTATGCAACAAATCAACGCAGGCACTTTCAAGATTTTTAAAAAAATCAGTTATATAATTCTGTATTCATTATTTATTTAATGACAATGTCCTCATAATATTTCATTATCTTTATATATATCCAGGTATTCATGTCAAATTTTCTTATCATGGGATTGAAAAAAAGTATGCAATAATCAGTCCTGGCACAATTTTATGCTTTTTAATTTTTACACAATGCATACGAAATAAATTAATAATATAATTCATTATGCATTTTCAGGATCAGGAAATAGGACCTGCAGAGTGCCAATTCACCTTTCCGCCATGTGTCCTTGCGCTGATAAGAACCATGCTACCCAACCAAGTCAAAGGGGAAATCTGGCCAGGAACATACGAGGTTTCCATAGAAGAGTTTTGTCGTGCCATTATGACTGATTAGAAAATGGACATGTGAAATATGGACTACTGGTGTAGACAAAGCTTGATGAGGCTTCTGGTTGATGTTTATTGCTTGTGGATTGGTAGAAAATTTCGAACACTTTTTTTCGGCTGAAGGAGATGTACAGGTGAAAGCGGATAAATGAGTGTTGTATATATTGTCAATAAACTTGTTTTTTGTACAAAATTAAAAATGTTGTTGTTATATCCTTGCATTTATCAGATTCTATATCAAAATTGTCATAACACTTTACCACAAATTTTACGTGAAGAAAACCTACTAACAGTTTGGTGAAAAGGGGAAAATAGCATATCTGGGCAGTTTTGTTGTGGTGCCAAAACTTATGCCTACATTGAAATTTTATCATTGACTCTGATATACAGTTCACTGAAAAAATGTAATTATGAAATGGTCGTAACCAATGATTGGTACGGAACTACTTGTACAATATACCATATTGTTCCTAACTGGCCTTTTCGGGGGGGGGGGGGCATTTTATCCTATAGATGTCGATGAGGAAAACACCAGGCCACCAAGCTGTTTTTACATTAAAAACATGACAACAAAAACGACTATTTGTTGAAATCCCATTCTTTTTTATACAAATATATACAGGTAGTGGAAATCTTATTCTAACAAAGTCCAAAAAACTAGGACTGACTTTTACGTAATTTCCAATGTCGCCACTTTGATGGCATTCAAATTTATTGCTCAACAGTCGACTCATTACTTTTTGCGCTTGATATGAGACTGTTTTCTTTTTTCACTTGGACCCCTGCATGTGTAACTTTACATGAAATATAGTCCATTTGTTTCACATGGGTTGTACACATCTACTCCTCCTGAGTTGGACATTCTTTCGGGTGTCCCTATCGCCCACACCACATGATGTAATGCTTTATTGGCGTTTTGTGCAGCTCCCAGTGAACAAGACCCCACAAGCTCTTTGTCTGTCACTTGTGTCAGTGTGGTGAACAGCGGTCGCATTGATTCCACTACCGCTGGAGCTCGTGGCTGTGCTGGTGGCCTGAAAATAAAATTTAGCTATTTTGAAATGAAGATTACCATATTACCTCTATTTTGCTCCCTCCACAATAATCACTGGTACAAGTGGCTGTAATATTTATCATATATATGCTTATTCTCTTGTTGAAAACAAAAACAAAAAAAAAACAAGGACACTTTGGTACCTATTTGTGACAGCATTATGAAGGCATAACAAAAGCCATGAACACAATGGAAGTTATGAAATGCCAAGGTTAACATCCGAGGTTTACCGACGCTACCTTAATTTAGACAATTTGCCTTGTCAACAGCAGAGTTTAAAAGAAAAGCATCATTCTCGATGATGAATGGAATTTGTTTCTTGAAAACCCAAATACACACGGTGCCATTCTTTTTCATCACTACCAGATTTTTTCGCTCTTCTATATGCACGGTCCCTTAAACACATTTAATATCTAAGTTCTCCCGCCATAAACGGTTTATCACGAATCACGAGGCCTAATCATAACATCCCTGTGCGGGATATATTCTTATGCATCCTCTGATAAGAAATCAGTTGCACTGGCGCAGGTGAAAGGAAATTCTTCAGATAAAAAAAACATTACATCCCATGGAACAGAAGACAATAACTCGTGTACTTTTTCGTTGTAAATTTTATCATAATTCCAAATCGTCTTCTTTAAAGAATGAGCTTTACCAATACTAATGTCTGTGGTAAATAATACACATTCCTGATGACAAGTAGAAATGGGCGCAAGGTTTGTAACTGAGCAGTTGTTTGTATCTTTGATTGTCAACACCAGATCAAGTACTGATTCTCCCCTAGTCGGATCCGACACCAATTGCTGAAGATTTAGACTGTGACAAGTATTTAAAATCCAAATTAAAGCTACTTTTACAAGTACCTTCATTCCAGGATATATAAGGAAGATTAAAATCACCAGACACCATGATAGCATGAAGAAATTCTGTAATAATTTTCCTACTATGTCCTGGAAAGCAGCGAGATAGTCTCTACTTTTCTTTAAATTTTGACGGGGGGGGGGGGGGGGTGGTATAAAAAGTTGCGACAAAAACTTTCCATCTAATTATTGTGGTTTTAATTACAAGAGATTCTATATTTTGCAATTTAGGTCGTCTCTGACTTAAGATTTCAATGACTCGGAAGTATATATAACCACGCCACCACCGAATCAGGTGCGATTTTGCCGAAAGGGAGAATTACAACCAATAATCTCGAAACAATCGTTTGGTACAGTTATATCAAGTTAAGTTTCATTTAA
>CAXHWN010001636.1:0-10000 GCA_964020975.1 Hermodice carunculata | reverse complement strand
GCTTCCAAATGATTTCAGTTGTTTTTGCATACAAAGCTTGATCAGAGATTCAGACTACTGGAAACCAAGTACTTGTAAAGTCTCTTCATATCTGATATTGGGAATGGGCTGTAACTTCATGGACAGTGGATATTTGGGGGAGTGGGCATTGACTAAAGGTAACTATCCCGGTGAACCTTGAGCCACATGAGTAACATTTCTACCCTGGATATTGAAGACAGTCCATCCACTGATTGTTAGTGCATAAATAAAGTACAATCTTACCAGTAAACAAAGAATGTATTTGCAGAGTGAAGCACCTGGCACTTAACGGGAAGAGATTTGCACATAGGACCCCGGTAGATGACCAAGACGCTTTACTGAAATGTAAGCAGGTAAATATGTTTCTGCTGGCTTCGCATTACTCTGTTTATTTCTTGCAATAACACCGCGGGTGTCTGGAAGCTGTAAGAGACCGCACACTTCGGGATGAATAGTAGCACCATCTACCCAATGAAACGCACGCTCCGTCACCAGAAAGAGATTTTTGGGGAGGTTGTTTTTTGTTTTTTGTTTGTTATTTTGTTCAAGCCTAACATGCTATATCATGCACAGGTTACAGGTACATGTGGGTGGATATTTTTTTATAATGGCACACCCTTCTCTGGTATAGCAGCCAATTTTACACTAAAATTGACCTTGAACTCAAATGTGGCTTCACGTGTTGCTGGCGCGGATGGCATTCATACCATTAAACACGAAAACTTATCGTTTGACGCACCTATTAATGACTCACGAAACAACAGTGATGATAATCACACTGATGTCAACATGCACATCAAAGCCAATGCTACTTGAATGGGACAAGTGATAGGTCTGGGAAAATATGTATCACTTTATACAGCTACACTTGTGGCGAGCTGTCGTATGAAAATTATTAGCCGTTTAGTATGTCAATCATATGCAAGTGGTTACGGCTGGCCCACTCTCAGGTTGTACCAAACACCTGGTCTGGCCCATTGCTTTTATCATGGACTTTTTAAAGAGAAGTCAATGCTTTTATTTCATACCAATTGTTTCTGCATACACCTTTCACACATGACACATAAGTGAACATATAAAAGATATTGAACTTGAATTAAGTATGAACTGAAATGGAGAACAAATGTAGCATGAAGAGAAAGCCGGTGTTTGCCGATAAGGGAAACAGCCACTTTGTGTTCGAACGGTCAAATGATACAGTTAAAAAGACCCAACTCTGAATGTGTGTCCATATATAACCATGAAAGTGCAATTTAGATCAATATTCTGATTGCTTTTGTCATTGATAGATGCTATATTGTGCTCTCCATTTGTGACAACTTCCTGCTTTTATTTTTGTTTCCGTGATTTTTTTTTGTTTTTTTTTTTATTGTTTTGTTTTTTGTTTTTTTTTTTGTTTTGTTTTGTTTTTTGTTTTTTGTTTTTAACTGTTTTCACGATTATCGATTGGCAATTATGGTGACTTCCTCCTATGTTTTAAACATATTGATTGAACGTCCTCCTGGATTTTGTCCTTTTAAATGTTTTGATGTAATATGTCCTTCCATTTCCGTAAGTTTTTCATGTAATATGTCTTTCAACTAACCCATATACATGTTGATTTTCAAAACGCTTACTTCCGTAAAAAGTACAATACTTCAATTTGCTCATGTGCATCGTTTCCGCGATGAAAGATACATTCAAACGATTTGTGTGTGTGTGTGTGTGTGTGTGTGTGTGTGTGTGTGTGTGTGTGTGTGTGTGTGTGTGTGCATAATGGCGACCCAGGTCCTTTCAATAGCCTCGCCCCATTTTGTCTGTTAACAATGCGCAAATATGTGCTAATATATCTCCAACAATGATTTTCTTGTATTAACACTTTCCTGCTCAAACCAGTCGACAAGACCGTGAAACCTCATTCTCAAGCTATTTACAATTTGATGAAAAACACATGAAAATGTTTAAATGTATTCAAGATGGACCCTGGCCTTCCAGTGAATGGATTCTCCCGGTCGAACTGTGGGCCATCATCGGATCGTTTTCAAATTAAGTCGTTCTCTGTCTTACAAGATCCCATCCTTATCATGCTTATACCGGGCAACATCACATTTAAAGCCAACAAGCCGTTGAAAAGTCCCATCAAGGTAGGGAGATCTTTCAAACCTTAAAGTGAGTGCCAGCCTTCTTGAGTGCATGTTAAACGAAGTTAATTTCGGCCTTCACTTTGGTTCAGGTGTTACAGGCCCGTCACCAGCCTTTCCTGAAAGGGGGTTCGAATTCGGTATTGTCACTGCGAGGCAGCGTTAGCGATCGAGCGGGGGGAGGGTTTGGGAGGGGGGCGTGCCCCCCTCCCAAGAGGTAGAAGCTTTTGAAAAAATGAGTGACAAAATGGTGTGTTCTGGTGAGTTTTGGGGTCACATTTTAGCCATTGTGCCAACATAATTTTAAGTGCATATCTAGGTATTTTTATTCTAAATTTCTATTCTATGAACACTTTTGATTTATATTCCAGCAGAATAAACCTTTATTATGTTGTCTTGTTACTTTACCTCTGATACAAGCAGCAATCAAATAACAATAATAATTTTTCTAACTAGTCGAACCCCCCTGGTGACGGGCCTGGATTATTCACCATAAAACAAGGGAGAGTACAACACACTTATTGTGATGCAAGTATCACATTAATTTCTCACATTAGATTCACCTTGAACAAAATAAAAGTGTTTCAAAGTTTTAAATTATCATATTATTAGGCCTATAACCCTGGAGTTGAATGTGTAAAGTATGATACAGTTACAATAATTTCCCAGATTATTAAAGGTCATTAGATCATACCCTTGCAAATTTATGAATGGTTTCAAAACAGTAGCTTTCCCCTTTCAACTCAATGCTGAAGACACTTTACTCCCTCCCATAAATAATAAATAGATATATGAAGAAATATATAAATAAATAAATGAATGAATAAATAAATTTCAGTACATTTTCCCATGAAAATTTAATTTAATGATCAATATTTTAGTCAGAAACCACATAACACATGATAATATAATCCAACATTTAAATTTTGTAATTTCTCTTATAAATTCTGATTGAATAGTGGCCAATACTCAGGACACATTTAGGTGTGGTCTCGTAGACAGCTCAAAATCTGAACAACCGATAAAACGTCTGTCAAGATACCCGTTGAAACCGTTATGCACATGCATGGTGGTGGTCTCACTGGGATACAGTGATATATCAGCATATTTGCATGTGCTATTACGATTACTATTATACAAGCCCCTTACAATTAAATTTGTTGCCAACATATTTATATCAGTAGCTATAATATACGTTCACATCTTAAACTTGTCAAATTGGGATTTCTGGTTTATCAATTTGGAAAATTTGGTAAAACTGCTCCACACCTTGAAGCATCTGTGCAATGATCTGGGTAATGATTGTATCATGCGTTAAGCTTCTATTTGTAGATGATAGATTGCCTCAATTTAGGTTTTATCAATATGAATTTTAAAAAAATAACTTACCAGTGGCTTCAGGTATTTGGTGATGGAATAAGTACTGGAATTTGAACTTTTTCTCTTTTTTTCTGAATTGGTGCTTCCAATAGATGTTTCCTTGTCGGGATCCATCATGGCAGCACTGAGCAGAGAATATAACATGATGAGGTCATGACTCAAATTTAGCCAACTTCACTCCCAAGGGAAACATTTCAGCCCATCCTAAGTAACTGCACACAGCTACATGTATGCAGATATTTTTCTGTGTGGATGGGGAGCCTGGGGTTTCCCCACAGATGTGGTGTGCTTTCTTAGGGGGAAATTCTGTGGAACTAGGCAAAAAACACTTTTTCCTATACCGATTTCAGTGATTAACGTACGGAATTGGAGTCATTTTCCTCAAATATTCATATGCAATGATTTGTTTTATGATCCGATACACAGAAATTTAAAAATGGATACACAGGCAGAGAAACCCTTACCACATGATATTGATATCATTAATGATTCACAGCAGGGCATAGATAAGATTACAGAGCTAGCTTTGAAGGTTGGTGTAGGGACCATTGGACTCATTGGAAGAAACATAATACACAGTTTATCTCACTGGTGGTGGGCTATTGGTGTGTTCACATCTATTATTTAGGCAAGGATAGATTTTTTTTTTTTTTTTTGCAAAGGGGGGTTCGTTCGAACTAGTCGAACCCCCCCTGGTGACGGGCCTGTGTTACCATTAACATCGACAAAAACTCCCGTTTGCTGTCAAGAAATAGACCAGATCATAAAAGGCGTACTTCGTTGCTTCATATCCTGCATGCTTGACAAGAAACTATTACACTGAAACATTTGCTTCCCGAGCGCGTTAAATTTAGTGACGGGAATCAAATCAATATATAGGTAGGGCTACAACTTTCATTTAGAATATTTGGCGCAAAAGTTGAATCATTTCCCGCCAAAACCAGGCTTCTGGAAAGATTGGAGGTCAAATGTCATGTACTTCAACATTTTAAATTGAAATTATAGACGAAACCCAAATTATGCAGCCCTCGAAAGTCAACAGCTTTCCTGAGTAGGGTTCAACTCTTGGGGCACAACCCTCATCACCACCAAAAAAAAAAGTCGTTGACGAAGTATTAATACAAGCAGGAATCAGCAAAATTGGCAAGTTTTAGCGGCAAAGACTTAATGTAGTACATGTATCTATAAAATTTGCTTGTTTTTGTAGGTTAATGTGACGTTGAAGAAAGCGAAAGGTATGTTTTCTTGAATAAGATTGCCCTGTCTTGGCGATGTACGATCATGTATCTACGCTGATCTGTGCATGTTTTTAGAAGGATATTGCCAGGAACATGTCCTCCCATCTTTCGTCAGCGCAAACTGCCGCTGCCCATTAAAACATGTTTTACTCTTATTTGACAAAGTAATTCAGTTGGACATACATGTATATTATCAAACAGTAAGGTTGGCTTCTGTCTAGTTACGACTTAATGGCAGTTAGTGTTGGCAGTAATTTGATGGAGATGGGAGCCTATATACAATAAACAAGAAGACCATGAATAGTATGTATTAAACTGATAAATATATGTCAGTGAAACGCCACACATGGTCCCATTACGGTGACGGTTCCATTGTAATAAATCAAAATATCTACGGTTTGAAACAGTATCAGTTATAAAGTTCAAGATAAAAAAAAATAATTGTAAAATAGGTAAATAAAAGGGGCAAAAGTGGCACACAAATCCTTCCGCATACTTGTAGAGGCACACAACTCGGATTTTGATCAATCATCTCTGTACACACAGGTAGGTGTTCAACAAGTTTTGTCACCTTTTTATCGGTCCCTTACAAGCGTGGTTTGTTCGATAGCTTTTCACAATTACCTGCTGTCAAAGTAACAAGGTTATTCATACAAATTTGGATTGGTAATAAACATGAACCTGATGAGTCCTCACAAAGAAGAATAAAAAAAGCCAGTATCTCTTCTGAGCTTGCTCACTGAGGCTTTTCTCAAATACTTTATTCTTTATTTATTTATTTCCGTGTGAATTTTGTGGTCAGTTTGTTTTTCTCTGACACTATCGTTCCAAATAGTACCAAACTTGGCGTGGTGAAGTTGTCCATGTTGTTTGGAAGAGTCATGATGTTAAAAATCATGCAAATTTGGAGCAATCAAAATTTTAAAAGCTCCATATAATCCAACCTATTACAGATAGACACAAAATTTACAGGTAGTACATACAGGTTTGTGACACCTACCAATCTTAAAGATAGTGAACAAAAACTGTAGCGGTTTAGAATATGCTAATTAGGACATTTAAAAGTTGATTATCTCCAAAACTTTTATAAATACAGGTGCCAATCCAACTCCAATTTATAGGTTTTGGATATTGCCGCATCCCATGAATCATAAACCAAAGATGTAGCATTCTGATTGATGCAAATTAAGTGAGTACACAAACAAACAAACAAACAAAAATGTTTTACATGGATTGTGAAGTAGACCAAGCCCGTATTAATCACTCTCCATGGCACAGAAGTTTACGTGTATTTGGCGTACTAGTATAAGTGTCAAGTGGATGAAATGGAAGGACTCGGAGGAAACCACCTACACCGTGACAGCGGTAGTAACTTTTTCCACTTGCTCCCCGGGCCGATAGCCGAACCTGGATAGCAGAGATGAAAGATGAGCGTATTACTGCTCAGACAACAGTGCGGCGACTTGGTTTGTCAACAGGGATAACCTCGATCTTATTTTCAGGATCACAAGAAGATAAGACAAGGAAATAACCTATTTTACACAACTCAAGTGATTGCGAGACCTCTTGATTTAGTTGTAAAATTATCCCCTCTGCCGTAGATAAACCAGGGAACTTTGGTAGTCCTGTGCTGAGCTGATGTGAATATACCAAAGTGGTCCTGTAAAATTGAGAATTAGATCAAGGTTACTTATCTACACTGTTAATCAGGACCGTGAACCCGACCCTGACAGAGATTATATGAAAAGTCCTGGCTCGGTGGGTCTCATATCCAGTAAAAAAGAAAAAAAAATAACTGAGGTGGCCATATGACCTTAGGGAAAGGCCAGTCATCCATGTGCAGTTGTACAGCAGTTCTAATAAGAACAATAATCATGCACTATATCAGTCATGCCTCAAACAGTTCTTGAGATATTATCCTGAAATTGATTTCCCATAGAGTTATACTATGACCTTGAAATAATAATAATGATATATACATATATATATATATATATATATATATATATATATATATATATATATATATATATATATATATAATGATGATGATGATGATGATGATGATGATGATGATGATGATGATGATGATGATGATAATAATAATAATAAAAGGTCTAAGGGTCCCAGATATATTTGCTGTTCTTGCTTTTGAAGAAATTTGTTGTGCAGTTTTGAACAAGAAGCCTTTTAAACTTTTCCACAGCCAATGAAAAATCCATCCAATTCTAAAGCATAAAATATTGCATATTCGCTATAAAAATCTACGAACGGTACATCCCAACCGCGTTTGAGGAGAAATGGTCGACAATTGTGAAGAAAAGTACATCCATTGCGCTTACACTTGTCTTTCTATACTCAGCATTCTCTTTTATGCGTATATGTATTCTTATTTGTCCCCACAAAATTTTACATATTTGTCAAAAATGGAAAAATTACAACAGCACCACCTAATGAATACACCGTAGAGACACGAAGTCAATGTGTATGAAGAAAATCCAGAGAGCAGTTTTGGAGGAAAAACACAAAAATTCAAAAACGCATTTTTTTTAATGAAATAAATGAGCACAACACGAAATTTAAAAGTGTTCCTTTGATATTTTGAAGATTGTTGCCAAGACGTATCACGGAATAAGTGCATTTGAGACCACCCACCCCCACCCCCACCCCTGATTTTAAAAATCCACGTTTGACCTTTGGAACTAACTTAGTATCCTCTGAAAGATGGACAGATTGTGAGACAATGATCAGCAGATCACGAGTTAAGCTTAGATGAACCAAAATGACTAAATTATGCAACCTCGTGAAATTTGGTATAGGATTTTGTACCTTGGTAAGCTGATACAAATGACCACCAAAGACTGATCTTTCTTAACTTATTCTGAAGATCACAGGGCCTGCATAAATTTGACACGGAATTACAGATGTTTGATACAGTTAATGCTGAGATTAGACGACTATTTATGAAAAACCTCCACGAGGATTACAGATACTGAATATCACATAATTTTATCAACATTTGAGAGAACAGGTCCTAAGGTGTGTGGGTGGTGGGGCGGGGGGAGAGAGTTACTTTTAAACCTGGTATTTTTCTATTAAATGTGGCGCTTTTGTTTCTGGGGGCAGTATATCTTTACCACGGACTTCACAACCCAAAATCTTCCAGCATTTCTAAACTATCAACTAATTGCAAAAGTGAGTGATCAGGGCCTCACTGTCGCCTGCATCCAGCTCAACTTCTCCTGAGCCTTATGCGGATGCAAATCCGGACATTACCTCCATTTAAATTTGCATAGAACAATGTTTATTCATATTTTGAATTTGGGGCGACATATTTTTGTTAGGATCACAAACGGACTGGACAATTTTAATATAAACAGAGGAGGGGCCTTAGTATGAAAAATACAAATTATGTACAAACAGGCAATGTGGAGTACTGGTTGTAACAGGGGGAGAAGTTGTTACAGCGAGGTTTTAACAGGCAGATTTTACTGTATATTGGCAGAGATGTATGCACGTCTCTGATATTGGGAGCCGATAATGTATATATTGTCAGTTCACACAGAACTATCAACAGACATCTGTCAGATTATTGAAGGCAGAAGTATGGGTATTTTATCATGAAAAGGACACTGACAACCACTGAGATACGGTAGGGTACGGTAACTTGGTCATTTATCAGGGTAAAGTCACTGGCAACCACTGTGGCTCGCTAACCTGGACCGCCATTTTATCCGGATCTAGGCACTGACAACCACTGAGGTACAGTCATCTGGACAGCCATTTTATTAGGATAAAAATCACTGACAACCACTGAGGTACGGTACCAAGGACATTCAATGGCCATCAGTTCCCCCAATAGTAGAGCAGCTAATATTCCAGAAAGGCTTATTTTCAGTTTTCGTTCAACCGGAAAAATACCCAGCTGGATTTGGTATCAATCAAAAGTCAAGAATCTGAAGTTTAACAATAGGTAAGGTGTATTATCAATTTCATGGTCAATTTTGATTTATATTGGTTACCATGGCAACGGAATTAATTTTTCAAGAAGTAAAGCGATGAACACCTTATAAACCATAACTTTATGCACATACAAGGTACCACCTCACAACTTTACATCAGCATACCTACTATACAGGCGTTTCATAAGAAACCAGTTTGAAATAGTAAGTGTCAAGAGTCGGTTGCCATGGCAACGGAATGTTCATTAAAATCACCTAAAATTGTAATCAAACATTATAAACTTGTTTATAGCTTTAAATATTAGGAGTAAATTTCATCTAATATGGCGTTAAAATGTAAAGATACTCTTTCTCCATTAAAATTGGGGTAAAGTGAGTCAAGTAAGAGTGTTTTATGGTCACCTAGCAACGTTCTTTTAAATGTCAAGATTACTCAAAATGAGCAGATTTTTCGTGATATTGGTCATGCATTATCAATGTGTTGCACACTGCTAAGAAATGATACATGTGATAATACTTACAGAAGAACTTTATTCTTAACTTAGAAATAGCCGGCTGGATTTGGTATCAATCAAAAGCCAAGAACCTCAAGTTTAACAATAGGTTAGGTGTTTTATTAATTTCACAAATGAAAGAATGAATCTCTTTATATTTTAACATTAAATGTGATAAAAATTATTTCTGATATTTAAAGCTATAAACAAGTTTATAATGTTTGATTACAATTTTAGGTGATTTTAATGAACATTCCGTTGCCATGGCAACCGACTGTTGACACTTACTATTTCAAACTGGTTTCTTATGAAACGCCTGTATAGTAGGTATGCTGGTGTAAAGTTGTGAGGTGGTACCTTGTATGTGCATAAAGTTATGGTTTATAAGGTGTTCTTCGCTTTACTTCTTGAAAAATTAATTCCGTTGCCATGGTAACCAATATAAATAAAAATTGACCATGAAATTGATAATACACCCTACCTAACTTCGAACTTCAGGTTCTTATCTTTTGATTGATACCAAATCCAGCTTGGTATTTTTCCGGTTGAACGGTTTCAATTTTTTGGTGGACGCGCCACTGTACTACAAAGCGTTCAGAGAAGAACACGGAATCCTTGAGTGTCATTAAAAACATGATAAAACACTGGTACTTCTGCCACTACCAAAGTGATACACACATCACCCCGTCTGCATAAATATGGATGTCATATTTTAAAGGAATTTTATTTCCAACACCAGTTGCATGATATTCTTGTGCATAATATATATGCAGGGGCTATAAAGG
>CAXHWN010001635.1:0-30000 GCA_964020975.1 Hermodice carunculata | reverse complement strand
GTTGAGTCCTCTGGGCTTTGGTGTCTGGCTGCCCGATATCCCAGATCGCCCTTCAAGTCCAGGTTGGACAGAAAAGCACCCGTCAGGCCATTTCTAATATTATGCAGTCCTTTCCGTCCGTTTATTTATTTATTTATTTATTTATTTATTTATTTATTTATTTATTTATTTACTATAATTTTTAACCAAAATTAGTCGCAGAATTTTCTTTATTTTCATTTGTTTATAGATTCTTTTTTTTATTGAGGGGGTTGGACTGACATCCATTCAAAGATTATAATTGCTAACTGGATCAAGAACTGCAGTTTGACATTAGAGAGGCAGCGTGCGACTTGATAATATACTAGATTTTCTCTCTAGCGTACTCTTTAGTATTTGGCGTCCGGCGCATACACAAATTGCATCATACACATAAAATTATACGTGCGGTACAAATCTGATTCTGAAATATGTATGGCATTTTATGTTTGAAAACATAAGAATGACACGTGTTCCTGTCGGTGCTTAGGTCTCAGGCCATAGGCCTACCTTTTTCTTCGGAAATATAGACATGCTGGTACTTGAATTAAATGTCTGTTTCAAAAAAAAAAAAAATGAAATGCACATTAATATCAACGTAACGTTTGTCGTGGTGAGTAATGAATTATTTTCAAAAGAATGATGCCTGTTTAATATATTGTGCATGTAAAAACACGAATGAAAGAACACTTCAATGTTAAACACAGAGGAAACGGGGGGAAATCCTGTACAATATGTTCGCGTGCAGTTCTTAATCGCGTTGCCAGGTGGCAGTCACTGACGTTTGCAGGGAAACTACTTAATTTGGTTGGAATGATGAATCCTTTAAACACTTTTCTTGTGAAACCTTCTCTACTATTTTGCATAGCACATGAGCAGGGTTACACTATAAAAATGGAATCCAGGTTGGCTGGATTTTAGGCCCAGTGACCTCAGACAAGTCACGCTGTATATATTGTGAATCTAATACAGGTACTGAGACTATTACAGAGCGATACACGTCTTGATGTAATTACTGAAATAAATAAACCCATTGTCGCACTCAAAACTAATGCTCAATGGTTAAACTAATCTGATAAAAAATAATACGCATGTTGGCAATTATTTTGTGTTATGTTTCTTTGTTTGTTTACACTTTGGTTTATTGCTTGAATATTTTAGTCACCCTCTAACGATGCTCTGTACCAATACCCATCTTTAAAATGAAGCTGTTTTTTTTCCCGAAAGATCCGTTTCTCTGGAAATGTCCAGCACGTGCCTGTCGTGAGATGTAACTGTATGCTTCGGTCTATCCAACTCAACACATTGTGTCGTGTCATTGTGTTTGCATAAGGGCAAAACATGCAGATAGTTCGTTGCTGGAATGCTCCAGCAATTGCCGCGTTCATTTCGATAAGAGTGGAACAATAATGTTTGTTGGCTTCTTGTATCTGAATACACGCGACAGAATGGCCACGGGTATAACTGTGATGACTAGCGTCATCTGGTGGCTACTGAACACACTAATAAAATTTCGGGTTTCTGGCCTTGGGTTTGTCGCATTTGCGTTACGATTTTAGATGTGCCAAGGTGGAACAAAGGATTGCTGTTTATTCCATTCGATATATATATATATATATGTGTGTGTGTGTGTGTGTGTGTGTGTGTGTGTGTGATTTCGCTTGATTACCAAATTCAAGAGAAGTTAGTGCAAGTTTCTACAGAATGAGACATTTCAAACAAATTTCTGTGAAAAAGAAAGTAAAAGATATGTCACACATATGAACGATTCTATGAATATTGTTTTCTTAACTTGGTAGTATTTGTTTGTTTCCAGGTTTGTTGTTATTTGATTTTGGTGGTTTGTCTAATGCCGTGGTTTTTTTTCAAAAAGTAACTTGGTATTCAGTTTGTTTATTTTAGTGACAAGAAATGCTGTTTTGTTATATGTGTCATTCTTCTTACCCGTAAGTTTTGTGGATATTTGTATTAATGTGTACATTACTTAATAATTTCTTTTCAATGAGTTCTTTAGATTTCATCATAGACGGCTACAAAATCAACAGATAAGAACTAGATCAAAATATACCCTCAGGTGCAGTGTGCGGTGGTCATGATCATGTAATTGTGGCTCATATGTTTTAGTATCCTGATGTACCAGTCTTAATTTCCCTAAGCATGGGGGGATTAAGACTGATACATCGACATACTAAAATTGCACCAAGTATTTATGAGAATGATGACGTGAAGAAAGGAATTTATTATTATTATTATTATTATTATTATTATTATTATTATTATTATTATTATTATTATAACCACGTGCACACCGATTTGAATATGTGACGCAGAGTACATTTCCTGAGGGTAGATGAACGGACTTGTCACCAATGATAACTAAATTGCATAAGATGTGAAGGAGGAAGTGTCGGGGGGGGGGGGGGGGGCATGATTTTAGATTTCAAAATGATTCAATGTTCAATTTCGTAAATGGTGTATATGCCGGGAATCGGTTTTGCTACAGATGCATTTATTTGTTGTCTGCGTCTTCCTTCTCCATGGACATACCGTTTCCCCGCCCAAAGCGCCCGGATGTATGGTGGCCTCTGCTTCAACATTTCGGCCTTGTTGACTGGTAGTTTGGATATAATAAAAAGTGGATAGTTGTTTTAATTGGAAGCAACACAAACTCGGTTTTTTTTTTTTTTTTTTTTTTTTTTTTTTTTTTTTTTTTAGCAACAACGTATCTTTAGCGAAATACAATAGCATCGAGATTACAAAAACTCATTTGCATCCCATAATAGTCACCTGTGGCTCGTCTGCTGACACCGCTCTGTGTTGCTTCATTGAAACCGAGAAAAAGTTTATGACGCCACTCCCAAACGGTCAGAGTCCTCTTGTAATAAGCGCTGCGCTTGCCTCTGCTGGCTTGGTTGAAGATGTTCAATTTTAAAACAACTCTGAGATATTACAGTTTATTTCAAGTCTGATTGATTGAACAGAATTTTCATCAAGGGGTCCTTTATATTTAAAACACATATAGCCTGGTTTAAGTGTACCAACAACGTGAGCGGTTGGAATGAGGGAGGGGGGAGGGAGGGAGGTAGGCGGAAGGATATCAAGGGATGGGCACAAACCGAATTATTCCATTTGGGAATCAGAATACTTTTGTTCATTGGCCCATCTTCTGTACACAGATAAGAAAGCGAAAGTTGAAGGGGGGTAAGGGGTGTTTCAGTACGCTGGTACAGATAATGGTTTTTCTAGAGTACGCAGTACGGAAAATAAAAATCTTTCAAAATTTTGGATTGTACGAAGTGCATAAAATAAGAGGGCTTCCAGTACGCTAGTGCGCTAAATAAAAAGCCCCAGTACGCCAGTACGGGAAACCCCTTACCCACCCTCAAAGATATTATATTTCTCTTAAAAGAAAAATGCTCAGGGGTAACGCGAAGTGTGTCAGACTCGGCTGCTGGTTTCACACAGTTCTTTGTACATTTTCCCTGAGGTGAACAGTGCACATTATGTTGGTGTGTTACATATCTCCCTTAAAAAGCGTCAATATTTAAATGTTTATATCTTTATTTCTATTAAAATTCGTTACGTGTATTAATTTCTGAAAACCATGTAACTGAGATTCAAATGGAGGTAGCTTCGAAAGGTAGTAATTACAATGACGTATACAAGGAATCGAGCAGTCAGACCATATTAACATACATAATTACACACTGTTGCATATTAAATTGTATGTAATGACTACCTTTCATTATTTATTTTTTAATCGTTCGCCTGCTTCAAATTATTTATGCTAATATTGTAAAAGTTTGAATTGTATTAGTAATAGGAGTTGCCATCATTTGTACTGGCTTTTCCGATTGCAACAAAAAGGTTGTTGTGATTACATACGCCATGATCTCAGACGTCCCCTTTACTGCTGATAAAAGATTTGTTGATGATGAAGAGATAACTAAATTAAGCCTCTCCCATAGAAAGACATCACGTCGTCGTCATTTATGCCAAAGTAATGGGAACAAAGTAGATTTCCCACGTGGAGTACGATTTCATCTACCCAAATGACCTTGCTCTTGACCCAAGATATATAATATGCAAATTAAGAAAGTAAATTTGGCCCAAAACTATGATATAATGATGGAGCCGGCTGCAATAAATGTAACTTTGCTTGTGTCGGAATAGAGATAGACAAATGACTTTGGCCTTTAACCATAGGGTCATATGCCTGCCACAAAAGATTGTAAAAGGAAAATATCTTGCAAACAAAATTTGGTGGATTTACCAATGAAAAGGTTTTTTGTTAGCATGTTTGTTGCATGTATGTTTGCCTGCTTGTTTTAATACAGAGAACAAAACCTATGAAGGTCACCTAAAATATATTCGGCAAGCACAGATAATATAATCAAAAGTAAGAAGAAAAGTGTGGTATATATAGGTACAATCGACATGCATGTTATTATATAATTAATTTTGTTCGCTTTTTATCGAGATTCGAAAAAAAGCTACGTCATTATAGCTAGATTTATTGTCTTGTTGTCATATAGCGTTATCAACAATATAAAAAGTTATAAATTTAACCGACAACCTTACTTTCTTCGGTTTGGCTTGGTATAATTGATGTCCAAACGGCAAAACAATGTTTTTATGGTTTTCGTTTTATTACAAAAATGATTTCGAAAGTGTCCATCTGTTCCTACTACTGCCAGCAGATGGCGCCACCATCAAGCAAAGCAGCCACACACTGAAAGAGCAGCCTGTCAATGGATAAAATTATAACAAATCAGCAATGCTGGTCTTCAGTGATCTTCATCTTTTGATAGGTAATAATTATTCACTCTTTGTCAGATGGTCAAATCCGGATCAATATAAGGAACCTGTGGCCCAGCTAATATATCAACAAGTGTATGTGTACTGAGAGGCGCGCCGGGTTCACATTATCTGTGGATGTACAAGGTGTGTTCAAACTGAGTCCACCAACCGGAGCCTTATATGCCATTTCTTCCATCTTTTTCTGAAAAAAAAATATCCGCACAAAAATATTTAAAATGAGAATGGCTAATGAGATTTGTTTGGGAAATATTGACTCACTCTTGATGTAATCAGAGATAACATAGAGAGCACCCAGGCATCTGAATTATTTATGTGCAAAAAGCACGAGAAAGAGAGAGAGAGAGAGAGAGAGAGAAAGAAAGAAAGAAAGAAAGAAAGAAAGAAAGAAAGAAAGAAATAAAAGGCCATTGGTATCCACATAAGCTTTTTTAAATCTTGTAATTAAGTATAAGATAAATATAAATGAAGTTATGTGGACACTAATGGCCTCCCTAGTTTCTTATGCCGGCTTTCACCTATTCCATACCAAAATTGCACTTTTGCCCCAGTAAGGCTGCATGAGAATCCCACATCCACTTTCCTCATACAATGAACCCCCATTGAAACATGAATGTGCTTTGTGTAACGTCAGCTGTTTTAAAACGGCTGGCAGGTCGCGTTGTAGAAAGTACAGAGTAGGCACAGTGCAACTTCTCAGACAATGCAAAACGATGCACGCAAGTGTACTTGAAGCAGAGAATAAGAGAATGGCCTGACCACTTTTAACGATTTAATGTTGAAGCAATCCATTTCAAAGTGTTTCTGCTAATCTCAGAGAGAATTCTGACACAGTCAGTTTCGCTGGGTAATAAATGCTGTGTACAGGTGCTAAATGAAAGTTAGAGGACGCAGCAGCAACTGAACGCAGCACGTTCCATGGCGCATCAGCCGCTTGCGCCATCTAGTAGTCAACACTAACACCATAGCTTCACGTTAGCTCATTCACGTAACACACACATGTACTTGGATAATCAACTTTCAAAGCGCTTACCCTTAAAAAGATCATAGACACAATTTTTGTTAGCTCTTCAACTGTCAGGTAAACCCATGCGGTCATACTGGTACATACTGGAACACACAGGTGTCCCGTCAAAATATTCTCATGTGTTAACTTAGGCTGAAATTTAAGTCTTTCTCGCCATCCATCTGTCTATAGGATTTGTAACATGGCCCTTGTCAGAGTAGTGCGCCAAAAGTGGTTGAGCGACCTCTGGCCCTACACCTGAAAGCAACAGCGGTAATAGGAACACCTGGACCCCGGTGAGGGCACGGTAAACAATTGCTCTCTTGGTCCGTTTGTGTATTTTATTACTTGCTTATGTACTTTGCAAACCCCAATCCAAATATAATCGAGCAATGCTCTTTAACGATGTAAAGAGCCCTGAAATTTGCCTGCATTTAGCTAATGGGACGAAATGCAATGGTATGTGTATAGGGAAGACAAACTCCAACATCGTTACGCTACGAGTCTAAATTAAACTTTTTTTCTGGCTCAGGTCTTGCCATGGGAAATTTCAATACAAAACTTGTACTTGAGTGTGCAGGTGAGGGAAGGTGCATGAATGATGGGGGGGGGGGGGGGGGGGGGAGTACAAAGGTTTTCCGACAACGTCTTAAGTCTCTTAAACCACCAATTAGTCGTCAATGTAAATAAATTAAAAAGGGATATCAAAGATCGACATATTTTCAAAGACAATTCAACAATACCATATTTTCATGTCCGTCCTGTTGCATTATGGAATTTGCCGCTTGAAGTGCATGTATATTCTTTGCAGGCTTCCCTTCTGGGGATATAGTGTGGTCAATTGCCTACAGGTATATAGTTGATGGTACATTTAAAAAATCTGATAGATAACTAGAGTTCGTATTGCGTCCCGCTTAAACCTAACTATAATTACTAGATTTTTTTTCATGCTCCATCAAAGGTTCCCAACATATTAAACGACTAGCTTTAACAGATAAGCGGGGGCCTATAAAAGTATTTAATTTACATCGTGCATTACTTCGCTGATCTTTGTTCATGTGATTATTATTTTTCAATAATATGTCTTTGACAAGTGTAACAATCCACAAAGCATGTTCAAAATGTGCTTTGAACATTCGATATATACTTTAATTTTGCAAGTTTTTATTTACATGCGATGAAGCATGATATTTTGCTTGCCCGAACAATACTCTCGGGTTTGCTTCTTATATGGAAACGGAACATGAAAAAAAGAGAAAGTTTTCTCTTAAACCTTTAAATTGGAACTTTAAAAACAAGTCATTTCATGAACTCGGATGCTGAGAATATAAGTGAACAATAGACATCACTGGCCATTAATGAATAGCATGACAAACTGGAAACCACACCAGCATAAGTATTACCCATACTGATTAATTTTTGAATCGTCGCTGAATATCACTGTGATATGCAATATACTTTGTCCGTGGTTTGCTGCAGGTTTAGCGGCCGGGGACTTTTTCACCCCAGCGTGTCTGGCCGCACATGCCTGTCAAAGCTTTGTTGTGTTTTCTGAAATCTCTGGAAACTGGCAGATATCAGTCTTCAATTTAATGGCATTATTTGTACAGAATGTATCCGGTTACTTCCAACCTTTGTTCGCAACTTTTTTGCAGGTTGATTTGAAACCGCCAGCAGGCAGATGCATTGAGTTCTCAAGTTGCCTCATCCATCTCGCAATTTTGATTTGAGGCAACTTATGGAAGAAAAATAATTCTATGTAGTTAAATATATGATTTGCAAGTGTCACATTTGCCATTTATTTGAAATTTCAGTTGTGTTTTATAACAAATTCCCCCGCGGACATTGGGCAAAGGAGCCGCAGGGCGAAGCTGTATCGGCCACTACTGTCATCTAGCGGCAAAACATCTAAACACAATTGATTCACTAGCCAGTACATAAGTTTTGAAACTCTAACCTTATACGTCGATTTTACTTAGCATTTTCTCTAAATTAATTCAATAACTGGTATGATTACTTGGACCATTATTGTGAATCCGCATCCTGAACTTAAGTTAAAGACCGATAATGGGGTTAAAAGACTTTAAACTTTTGCAATAATTTCTGAGCTTTGGAATAGTTAATGTATACATATTCTTACAGGTCAACTACAACATGGTTCATACCGTATGTAGTGGTTGCTTGCATAATTCCTGTGATATTCTTGTGTGTATATTAGATTACAATTCTTCATGCCTCAAATAAAGTTTAGAAATGTTGTCTTCTAGGTCAATATCTTGTCATTTTAAGCAAAATTTATGATGTAGGTACCATATACGAGTAGGGTCCTTCCCAGGAACTAAATTCAACAGACCCGTCCATTCAATTTGGAGCGCGTTTTCCTACAACTGGAAGGATGTGAACCTTTAGGCCAGAAATAATGCCTCAGGCATACTCCGAGAATATTTCTTTCCAGTTGGAACATACCTTGCGAAGCCATGCAGAGAAACGTTTAAAAGGTACGCCACCAGATGGCGTGATGTGTGTATGTGCAACTGAAACATGTGGCGACAGACATAAGTTGAGGTACAAATGCCTGTAATTTTCCAAACACACACGGCGATGTTAGAAGGGTACCATAATTCTCATTCCCTTCCCCTCCATATATATATATATATATATATATATATATATATATATACACATATCGCACTTTCTAATGCTGAAGTTTATATCTGTACTATAAATTATTCATTTGCATAATTTAAGTGGAAGTAACAAGACACCTCAATTAGGGCAAATGTTAGAACGATAGTTGAATTCATTTTATGATACGTGTTTAGCGCATGCAGGAATTTCGAAGTAGTACGTTTTACTCTCCGAATTTGTAAAATAATTAAAATCCAGCTTTATTTTCATTGAGCACAAATATGCATGTGATGTATTTAAACACACAAGACATTTTGATAGATTAAATAATGTATGCACCGGACAATACAGTTTATAAGATCACTTTCAAAGATCAATGCAAAACTGAATGATTGGTAAAACCATCAGTTCAACACGGAAAGTCAACCCAGCGTTTCACGAAGCATCATATGTTATGGTATAGTAAATTGGTCTTGGGGCGCAGGAAGTAATTATGATTTCAATCGAAATACCATCACTTTTTTCTTGCATATATGGTGCTAAATTGGAACTATTTTTTCAGTTCCTGAGAGTCATATCTCATACGTCACTGTAACCTTATGGCCAACTTTATATTCACCTCAAAGCTATTTGGAAAGTGCAATGTCTTTAGCTAGAGAGGAGTTATTTGTTAAGACAGACGTCTTGCCGGGGGCATTACGAGATTGGTGGGTCATGTGGGTGCTGGGATAGTAGACATCAATTGTTACGGAGACTTTTGTTCTATTGTTTATTTGTAAATAGAACAAGGACAGTGTATGTATCATATGAGAAATTACCTGCGATATCATCTAAGTTTCATACAGCCGATCATTGTGCAAATGTTGACATTCTGTACCCGAATGAAAATTCAACCAAATCATCTCCCAGCATCTGGACAACCGACACCTACCATCACAACTGAACTTTACAAGCCCGTTTATTGTGATATAATTGTAGCCTGAGCTGTAGCGATTTTATGCACTAGTAACCCTGAGTTTGGATAGAATCTAATGCGTAAACAAGGAAAATGAATTATTGCCAGGTACATTTGCACGTATCAGTTTGGAAATTTCACTATGGTCACTGGTTCAATTATTGAATTGACAACAGGCGTATGGGAACTCGATATCACATACTAGTCTACCTAATTCACGAATGTTATAGATATGCAGCTTTCATTGCTTATCGTCTTGATACATATTCATTGTTACCAGCCTGTACTGTTTCAGTCGCATGTGTGCTGTGGCATTAAAGCTGCACACTATCGAATTCATTGATAAAATTTTATCAAATTGGACACAAGAGGGACTGAATGCAAGTTTTATGGGAAGTAATTTGGGCATATGATTTACAGAAATAGAAATCGGTTTACGGTAGTTAGTCTGTACGACCTGCCTTGTATTGATATCCACCAGAAAAATAATTCATGAAGGAACGTTGTATATAGTCTAGTTAATCCCTGCATGCAGAGGCTCTGAGTTCTACATATCTTGGTACATTATTGTAGATTGTCATGACTTCTCTTGCTATTTCAATGAATTAAAGTCCATTTTTTTAATAGTTAAATAACTTTTTGAAAAGATACAAGCCAACTGTTGACATTTCCACAGCCTATCTAGATGTAGCGAAGCGATATTAGTATTATTGTTGAAATTCCCAGCACATCATACAAGAGGAATAGATGAAAACCTCAAATTGACTTCCATGTGCTTATCTTTCGATTTCAAATCAGTTTCTTTCCATCACTGGGACACAGACTACATGTGGCAACCTCCGACGAAGTCACGCTAAACTGTAAGTAAATGACAACCTTAAATAAGTATAACATAATATGATGTCAACAAAGTATACTAAATCATGGCACTTATAGACTTTACTTTTCAGTGGAAATGTCATCCATTAATCTTTTTAGACAGAAAAATCTTGCAGCTGTTTCAACCAAACTATTGCAGGTTAGAAGTAAAGAGTTCCAGTTTCGGCTTACATGTCAAAGTTGAATGTTGTTTTTCTGTTTCTTTTTTCCCTTGCTTTTCTTTCTTTTCCTTTTTGCTAAACTTCGAAGTGAATCTTCATCAGTATGCACCTAATTAAAGGGTTGAGTCTGATGTTACCGTGCGCAATCTGCAGAGTACATGCATACAAGAAGATCTAAAAGCAACAAGTAAGCTCTCTCCTTCTATCATTTGAAAGATGTGTATGCCTGCGCTGAAGGGATATACAGCATAAAACCACATCCATAAATATGACTATGTATGTATGTATGTATGTATGTATGTATATATATATATATATATATATATATATATGTATATATATATATATATATATACTCTATGGAGTAGCACGGTGATGTATATGGACATGGTCTTCTGATAGTCCGTTGGATGCTAGCACGCTGGTGAAAAGTATGAGCAAAATTAGATTGTGCAACACAGTGAATAAACGGAATGGACATAACGTATACTATCTAGTCCGCCACAGTGCTATCCCATATTATATGTATTTGTATACCAAGTACCCAGTTGTCACATTCTGCCGTTTCAGACATTGTCTGTGTTGGAAGATTATTATTGTGTTATATTATATTCATTTGTCGTCCATAGCCTGAATGGATACCAAACACTTAAGAGAACATTATCTGACAATGCAGATTAGATCGCTGCAATATTTAGAGGTGTAGAAGTTGTAAATATACGATTGTGGAACAGGTTACACAAGTGTAACAGGTTGCAATAGCCCATATAGAATGAGACATTAAATCAGAGAAGGCACAGAAGAGGGGCACATTGCAATGTATAAAATAAGGCAACTTGCAGAGAGGTGGTACGTTGCATTATATAATATAAATTGAAACGAAACACGTTGCAATATATATTGACTGTGACACTTCACAGAAGGGAAGACCATTGCAATGTAAGATTTAGGAAATGAAACAAGTTACAAAAAGTAGCATTTTGCAATACATGGCATTTGATATTGGATTGCGCATCACTACAGAAAGTGAAAAGAATTGTGAGATAGTAGCATCGGACAAGTTGTGGGTATTTGGGCTAAATTTACCACTTTTTAACTCTTTATTGTTTGGAACATCCTCTCATCACATTGGCTTCACATGGACCTATGATTTATTGGGAGGGGATGGACTATGTGGTACCTCATCTCACATTGACACGTGTACATGTCATCTTTCGCTTTTCAAATATTAACTATATCACAAAGTAGCACAAACTGGTCACATCAGAGGTGCTGTTTGAAGCAGAAGTTGTCACCATGCTCCATAGCCTTCTCTTAGAACAGGCTGGTATTATACTCCTTCATTTCATCCTATTCACAACCACTGGCTTTATGGTATGTGAAAACATATGATAACGGGTTAACCCTCTCCGGACAAAGTCAGCATATTTTCTCGGCCCGTTCTGGAGGCGTTACCCCCGTTGTGCGCCGAAGAAGCTTATTGACTTGCTGCCTATATCGTTTTTTTTTTTTTTTTTTTAATGAAAAAGAAGCAGATGACATGTACTACACTTCAACACTCGGACATCTATGGGTTTAACTAAAGAAAAGAAAAAAAATACATGTTCATATATGGGCGTTAGGTTACTGAAGGTTAAAAGCCAAGTACCTGATTTCTTTTCTAAACCAATTCTCGTTGTTCCTTGTGTCAATGAAGGGATATTGTAAAGGTCTGTTAGCTAACAATAAAGAGATGTTATGCATTGTTTTGTCTTTGTATTCATACAAAAGTAATTGAAGTTGCGACAAAACGATGCTTTGGGCTTCAGTGTGATAGGCAGAGTGATCGAATCCCAGAGGTACCAAAACGACAAACTTCTCTTGGCCAAAAAGGGTCCAAATTCTGATACAAAACGACAAATGGCTAAATTTTCTTGATATATTGCATACATTGTGCTTGGTTGTACTCCGCCTCATAGTATATGCGTTGAATTTTAAAATCGTTGGAGACTCAAGGAGCAGAAGATGTAGAGCCTAAAGGGGGTCATGTGACCTTAGGCTATATTGTCAGAGTCCTGGACATGTTTATACCGGAGGCTTTCTGTCACAAGCGAAATTTAAATACACTGTCCCTCCCCGAAGAACTAGTAACCGCCTCGGGGCCCCGGATACCTGGCCGTATGCTTGTTTATCGCCGCAGTCGCTTCCAGTCTCGTGTATGCAATAAAGATATGGGTCAAAATTAAACGTTTATTTGTTTTTGTTTAATGTGTCATGTCCCTATGGGTCCGAGATATTCCACGAAATGACTAGGAATATAAGTGTTCCTCTTGCAGAATTTGTAACAGAAACTACATCTTGTGTATATTCGTCGACAATTAGTCATCATAGAAGTGGGTAAGAATATCATATAGGAGAAGGACGATGGACCGTTGCCAAAAGCTACACACAGTTATTTGAAGCGAAACGTCGTCTGATTGTTTTATTTTGGCGACCTTCTCTGTACGATTTCCAATTCAATACAAATATGAAATACCGCGGGCCGTGGATACTGGCAACACTGAACTCCAACCAGTCACTTTCCCGCCATTTTTACTGCAGCAGACGACACCATACAAGTTAACCTCAGCGTCAGCAACAAGACACTTTGCTGCAAGCAAGGCCGTAGGAGCGACTGAGTAGGCAATTAGCTATATGACCCCCACCTACAAGCCCTGGATCCACAATAACCCAATGAACTAGAAATAAATTCAATGAAAAAATTCAATTTGTTAGTGAAAATGTGAGCTGCTTTTCTCGAATGGTCCATACATGCGGACAATCTAGTCGCTCCGACCCAGCATCATATTCTAAACCTTGCAGCAAAATAGCAAATGATATACGTACAAGCATATCATGAGCAGGGAACACAGGCCACTGGTGCTCATGTAGACTCAAACGAAGGACAACCAACTATTCTGTGGCACAATCCGATGTCTCATGGTCAGCAAAAATGGATCTGCCTTCGCAGAAACATCCGCAATAAGGCGTCTACATAGAAACGCTACTAGTATATTAAAAAGAGTATTAAATAATATTCTATTCAAAGCAGCCTGAGGTTGACAAAGCTAAATTTCACTTTAAATTGCATGTTGTAGTGAATTAATTGTTTGCAATATCGATACAATTTCACGTAAGTTTACTCGTTTGTGATGGAATTGGGTATAATTAATTTCTACGTTTAAACAGATTTTAGGTAAAACTTACTGAAACACAAGTTATTTACATGTAGGCATTAAAAAATCAATTTATAGTAAATGTGAATTTTCCCCTTGCATGTTTTTGTATTTAATTTATTTAACTGAAGTTTTAATTTAACTGTTCCCGACATAGTTCATATTAAACCAATTTTAAATTGATATTATACTGTTTTGTCCTGGCAGCGAAATAATTAGAAATAAGAATAAACGAAATTAAATAAAGTTACATTAATAGCATGAAGCAAATGAAAACTCTGCACGTGCCTCTACGTAAAGTATACACACCATGTCATACAGAATAAGTATAGCTTCACCGAAAAAGAGACTTTTTCAAGGTTTGATAATATCAAGGTCAGGTCAATTCTTCTTGCATTCAGTTTAATGAACTATAATTTATATACAAATTCACTCTACAAAATAGTGCGTCATATCATGGAAAATTGTGTAATTTCATTGAAGTTTGGTGATAACCTACGTCAGCAATTAAGTGAAATGTATTTTGTTCAAGTTTATGCATTTTTGTGTTATATGCAAACGTGTGACCCTGGCTCCGTACATTGCCGTTCGTAAGAGAAATCCACTTTTAACAGTTTATCAACATATACAAAGCCTCTGTAGCAAACAAAAATAACATGAGTGTCGAAGGTTATATGCAGATTTACCTTGATATCTTGTGATATGAGTTTTGCTGCATGGTTGGAATTGGATAAGATCCGAATGCGTATACAGTAGAAAATCTATAGTCAGGCCTCTCTGATCTTCATTATTACAGATTCTTTTCTCACAATCCATTTGTGCTTATTTTGATATGGTCTATTGTGTATTAAGACCACTTCCGTATGAAGTCTTTTCTCTTTCCAACACATTGGGCGGTCGTAATAGAAAGATTATACTTTTTAGTGCAAAGTCATTATAAAAAGAGTATCTAGGTACAAAGTGCCAATATTCCCAGTATTAATTCCGGGGCTTTTACATAAATTGCCTGGCGGACTTTGCTGCAGGGACAGCCGAAGCATTACTCGCTACGTAACACAAGAAACACCAAGTTTTCTTGGATATCCATGGAGAGATGATGCAAAACCAGGAGATGAATATCCGCACCACCTTTGGATGTAAAGAGAAAATAATGTCATATTTCACGTATTATAATGAAGCGCTAAAAATTTTGACCATGATTTCAGACCTTCCATACAAACACAGAATTGTTTTGATATACTTTGAGAGATTTCCAGTCACTGAACGCAGTAAGGTTCTGTCGCAGTTTATGACCAATTTTAGCTGTCTTAATAAGATAGGTATGTATGTATGTATGTATGTATGTATGTATGTATGTATGTATGTATGTATGTATGTATGTATGTATGTATGTATGTATGTGTAATGGGAGCCAATCCTCATGTCCCGTCCTAGGCTGAGTTCTAACATTATCTGATAAAATAAAAACAGATTTATGTTTATTTGTATTTATCTATATTTATATCTATATTGTCCATTTATTCTATGAACGTACTTTTTCCATCCAGTTGTTTTACACTTCAATTGTTACATTCGTTTTACTACTTTGCACATGATATATTTGTTTGGAAATTTCATAAGCCCACGTTTTTCACTCAAAATAGACAAGACAAAAAACTTTTAGCTGTATACTTAAGGTTCTTTTTAGAGTCAGTGAACGTGTCATAAATTTCATATTGTATTGGGAGTGTCTTACGATATGTATGTATAAGACTTTTTATAGGAAAAAGATAATGAAGCTTTGGCCAGGAAGATGGGGGATGACCAAGCTGGACGCTTGTTTCATTGGGTTATGTGAGAGGGAATCGTGTAAGGGGTTTCAAGTTTCATTATGCCCTTGTTTAATAGGTTTTAGAAATGAGTTTCATGACTGAACTGGTAATATGTGGCCGCGATGATGCCATTTGATACGCAGACTTTCGATTAGAAATGTACATGGGCGGTTTGTTTAATTGGGCCAACATGCCAAATGTCGCGTCAGAGTTACCAACGTTGTGTTGAGCTTGAAGGCGCGTTCAGTGAGCAAAGACGCATGTTTTTTTGTTTTTTTTTTTGTTTTTTTTTTTTTGTTTTGTTTTGTTTTTTTTTTTTTGTTCTTTGTTTTGTTTTATTTTGTTTTTGGGGTTTTTTTGGGGGGGGTCTTTTTTTGTTTTGTCTTTTGTTTTTTTTTTGTTTTTGTTTTTTGTATTTTTTTGTTTTTGTTTTTTTTTTTGTTTTTTTTTTTTGGGGGGGGGGGGGGGTAGAGGTGTACAAAGACAACGGTACATATGCCAGTTCGCAACTTTGTCAAACTAATATTAATCCAATGTGCAAACAGCTGTTTAAACTCTTTCAGTGCCACATTTTGGACTGAGTCAACAGCTTTCCTGGGTGCGCTAATGCGCCCAGAGCGCGCACAAGAAAACCGATGACCTGGACTATTATATTCTATGTAGCTGCAGAGAAGCCATTGACCTGGACTATTATATAGCCGTTGACCTGGACTATTATATAGCCGTTGACCTGGACTATTATATTCTATGTAGCTGCAGGGAAGCTGGTAGTAGAAAGGTCCTTTTACTAGCATCCTTATTATAATTCAGAACAGTTAGTATTAAGTAGTTCTACTTGAGTCGCTGTTGGTACTGAATTAAGAGTTAAGTAAAACAGCATCTGTCTTCCCTCATTGCTCGCAAGAGTATACTGAAGCCAGAGCTTACAGTCCATGACGATAGGTCACATGAAAAGAAGACACTTTATAGTCCTGGCTTCCTGATGTTGTCTTTGCACCCTTGTCAATTTCAAAATGTTTATTGGACTTGTTCCCTCACTCATTTAGACGTCATCTGTAGGCCTGAACGTTGGATAGTTGTCTACATGCTGTAAATGGTGTTTGAAGGATAAATGTAACGAAAGCAACATTAAACGAGGCGGGGAAAACTCCGTTTTGCAGTCAATGCGAATGATTGTTGGTTTCATCTTAGCAAGCAGATTACCATTAGATCTACACATATTGTTTATGGTGGCGAAGGTCGACTTTCCTCCCATATCATACTGTGCTACAAGTATCTAAATCAGCCTCCTATCATTTCTGTTTTTTTTTCGACAATGCACCAAACTTGC
Organism: Hermodice carunculata; assembly: GCA_964020975.1. NCBI lineage: Eukaryota > Metazoa > Annelida > Polychaeta > Eunicida > Amphinomidae > Hermodice > Hermodice carunculata. Next base: position 13,200 of record CAXHWN010001635.1, on the reverse strand, counting down.
CGTGGTGACTCACTTACCAATGGAATTGTGCATATCGTTTGGAATTATCATGATATTAAAAATTATGCAAATTAGGGGCAATTAAAATTTTTAAAGCTCTATATCTTCCTAATTATTGCAAATAGACATAAAATGTCAATGTGCATGTATGTATATGTCTGTGACATTTGCCAATATAATGGACAATGAATAAAAGTTGTAGAATTTTAAATTATGCCAATTAGGGGCATTGAAAAAATTAAAAGTTGAGTAGCTTCAAAACTATCATACGCAGAGATGGCATACCAACTCCAGTTTGCAGGTTGTGGCAAAGCTGTATCCAATGAACCATGAACCAAAGTTGTAGGATTTTAATTTATGCAAATTAGGTGAATATGTAAAATTTAAATCTTGAATAGCTTCAAAACTATTATAGATACAGGTGCCATTCCAACCTCAATTTATGGGCTTGTGACATAGTAGCGTGCAATGAACCATGAATCAAAGTTGTACAATTTTGATTCTGCAAAGATGAATACACAAGATTTAAATCATGAACAAATTGAAGAATATGCTACATGGAAGTGCCATGCTAAAACTTCAATTTGTAAGTATGTTACATAGCCTCATCCAACAAACCATACACCAAAGTTCTAGGTTTTTAATTTATACAAATTAGACAAATACGCAAAATTAAAATCTTGAATAGCTTCAAAACTATTATAGATAGTGGTGTCATTCAAACCTGAGTTGATACTTTTGTGGCATGGCCACATCCAATGAACCAAGAACCAAAGTTGTTGCATTCTAATTTATCCAAATTAGGCTAATACACAAAATATCGACTATTTTGAACAGTGGCAAAGTGTAGCCTGTCAAACTAGTCTCATATTGAAGGCACCCAGACAGATTTGCTGTAAAGCAAATCTTTTCTAGTTATTTTTTTCTTTTACATGCCAGTATATAAAACTATATATCTTCTAAATCACACAGATGTGGAAAATCTCCTCTTGTAAATAAAATATCAGCACAGTGCATATGAAAAGTACAAGTTCCGATTTTCTGTAGGGGTCCGATTTTGTCATTTATAACATATGTGTACCAAAATATTGTATTCACAAACTTGATTATTTTCGGAGAAACTTTACATAGATACTTTGGGACAGTCGCATCAATTTTCAGTATATAGAATGTTTGTCTAGATATAAATCTTGAAATACAGAGAACGGGTGAGAATGGCAAGAGACAGCTCTGACATTCGATATATCGCGATAAATTCTTTGTAAGATGTCGTGGACCAGATTATCTAAATGCGTGTATACGATGCTTTCTTTACTAGCCCCTTCAATTGCTATCAATTTCGTTGTTCGCTTGATATCAATATTTATTGGCAGTTTACGTGGGGTTTTGGGGTGGTTTTTTTTTGTATTTTAGAAAAAAATATAAATGTGGGTGCAGGGGTGGCTCAGTGGCAACACTCTCGCCTTTCACCTCTGCCTCCCGGGTTCGATTCTTGGCCCGGGGAGCAAGTGCACAGAGTTCCCCACTCTGCGCAGCTGACTCTGCATGGTGGTTTCTCCCATGCCTCTCGATTCCTCCACCTCAGAACGAGTGGTAATAACAGTATACGCCAACATATGTGCTATGAAAAGTAATTAATATAAGCTTATCTGCCTCGCAATGTATGTAAAACGTATGGGTCTATACTTATACACCCATAATATATATATATATATATATATATATATATATATATATATATATATATATATATATATATATATATATATATATATATATATATATATACATATAGTGCAAAGTAGACAGCTCCGCACTGCGTTTTGTGGCCTGTGCATGAAAGCAAACTTGAACATCGCTGTATGTTGTCTAAAAGCGCAACGGGAGAGCAAAGTCTACCTTCCAGGAGCTTTTATGCAAAATTAATTGATTGATCATTGTTTAGAGGTCGCGGCTTCGTCTTTCTTTGAAGTTGCAAAATTCCGCCAGAGGGCGAATGTGATGAGCAGAAGCAGCAAAGACAAGAACGCAGCGACACGGGCGCGTGCAATTTGAATTGGTGATAACGATCACAAGTGTGTAAATTAAACATCAATTCAGAAGTGTGTACATCGTTACTTTAACTATAATTTTGGCTTAAGTGTGCTTCAATGCAGACATCTTTACTGTTGTATTTTATGTGAAGAGTGTCAATGAGTAATTCTTCAGATGATTTTAACATATTAATATCCGTCAAGTATATAAACATGAAGAAACAGTCGCATCATTTCATGCGTTACGACACTTGGTGTTGCTTAATCGTAATGTGGAACCCAACATGTGCATGTGTCAAGTTGTAAGAACTATGCCAAATTTGGTACAAGTCTTTGTGTTTAACAAACATAAAAAGAAACATGATGTATCTGTTTCTTATATATCATTACGCACTTTCCGAAATGTTGACGATATTTCGTCCTCCCCACCACAAAAATAGCCATTTACCTCAGGCGCAGTATCATTGAGGGCGTTGTATAATTAACTCTAATGACAGAGTAATAAAGCCGAATAATCTTCATACATTCATTGATTGTCAATTTCCATGTGGACATAATTCTTTTTAAAAAAAAGATATAACAGTTCACTCTTGAAATATTTGTACATTTTCTGACCAGGATGTAAAAAAAAAATCACACACAAACTATTCATTTGGTCGTTTGAAAGTATAGATGAACTATAATTTGAGTAGTTAGCTTTAAGAATTTTTTTTAATTCCATGGAATTTTATTAGAATCAAATTTTTAAAATGTACCTCCGTTTTTCAACACTTAAATAGCTTTTTTTTCCAAGTAAAATCGGAGTATACATGATACCATGTAAAACATTAGTGTCCACTGTTTTAAAAAGTATTGAGGCAAAGCATGAACAACTAGGTTGTCTCTATTATCACCTTTCGATTCACCGAAATGATAATTAATATAAGAACTTGACAATGATATATTGGTATGTTTATTTTACATGGGCCAGCGTTTGCTCTGTGCGAAATTTAATTGAGAATTTATTTTAATCACCAAAGTCAAAAGGTGTCACACACACGAACCTTGGGAATAGACAAAGACGTAAAGCGCCCACAGCTTGGTCCAAGGAAGTTTTTGACTCAGTCCTTTTTTTGTTTTTTTGTTTGTTTTTTTTGTGTTTTGTTTTGTTTTTTGTAATTATGAAAATTCCATTTTGTGTGTACATTTATTTTTACATATCGAACAAACGTTTTAGGAGGTAGAGTGTTATTTATTTAACCCTTAAAGTGCTAATCACGGCTATAGCTGTTTGTTTTCTCATTACATGTACCGTTAAACATATAATGGTTAAAAGATTTAAATTCCTCATGAAGATACCTTTCATTCAGATACCAGCAAGTATAGTCTAAAGCAAAAAGTACATGTAGTCTTGGTCAACAGCTTTCCTTGGAACACTTTCTGCGCAAAGTGTCCCGAGGAAAGCTGTTGACTCAATCTTAATTTTGCGCTTAAAGGTTAAACTATGTTCCGGCTTAAGCTTTATATTAATATTTTGTATGGATAGTTGCGAAAAACAAACTTTGCATGCATAAGTCAGCAGCATTCAGACCGGAAAGATGTTGACTTACTCTTAAACCTTCCAGACACAGACTTAACGTATTAAATGCTGTGTATATAGCTGACTTGGCTCTGCAAACTCAAAAGTCATGTTGCTTAGCTGCAACGCCTATATTTGTTTGTGTATGTGTGATGGTATATTTATTACCAGTTAATCTTTACCTCTCAAACGCTGAAAAGTGCTTGACGAGAAATATCGTTTATTTAGATGTGTTGGTATGCTACACACTAAATATTTCGTTTAAAGCTGAATTCCTTCAAATGTAGCTGAAACTTATCAGTAAAGCTTACGCTGGATCATCAACTTTCTTTGGCGCCAGGGGTGTTTTTTCTTTTTCTTTTTTCTTTCTTTTTTTCTTTCTTTTTTTAAATCAGGAAAGAGACATTTTGATAAATGTGTATCCGAATTACTTTGACGCTGAATTTTGTATTTGACAGGGCGGAGAGTTACTTAAATATAGCACAATTTCTCATCGATGGAACTTATGAGATTACAATTTCCACGCTCTTACAACTGACAGGATAAAATACTGACCATAACAAACTTCAGTCTTTCTTACAAATCTCCGATATATCAAAATGAAAATAGCGTTGCAGTAACGGTTCCTTTAGGGTGTGAATTTGGACATGACGTAGCTCCGGCCATGGAGCCTACTTCTTTCTCTCCTTCTCTGTCTGTCTGTCTGTCTCTCTCTATATATATATGTATATATGTAATAATATTTTAATCTCTTATCCAGGGTAACTAGCACAGCGTGTGTGTCTTAAGGCAGGCTAAAAGGAGGGAGAGAAAGAGAGAGAGGGAGTTTAGTTTAAACATTTATTTAACCTGGATTACCCTATAATACAGCGAGATGACTAATGAAAAGGGCTGTGCAGTGTGTGTGTGTGTGTGTGTGTGTGTGTGAGAGAGAGAGAGAGAGAGAGAGAGAGACAGAGAGACAGACAGACAGACAGACAGACAGACAGACAGACAGAGTGTGTGTGTGTGTGTTCTTCCTTTTACTTTGTGCTTTTCATGATCTTTCCTTGGAGGTGACATAATCTGTACCCATGTACCCTAAATCGAACATACAGAACATATACTATTTTCTAATAACACCGAAGAAAGTTGATTATCTGTTGTCGGGGGGGGGGGGGGTAACTTTCTGCATATAGGTTAGTATTTAGTTGGTCTGGATTGGTTTTAGTGCAGATGAACGCCAGTAGAGCCAAAGTTCCACATGAAAGATGTGTATCTTTTCTTGTATGGTTCCAATTAATTTCATTCATTTTGAAACCTGTTGTGTCTCAATTTATGTTTATAGATTGAAGTGAGCATAGATAAACATGACTAAGAGTTTTATAGCAGAGACAGGAGATTGAAACCAGGCATACATTACTCTAAGTGCCTTTTTTAGCGGGATCAAATTATTTTATGTCTCAGTTTGATAATGCTACATAGAAAAAAAGGAAAAGGAGAGAAAGAAAGAAAGAAAAGAAAAAAGAGAGAAAGAAGGAACAAGAAAAAATCGTGGTGTAAAGTGGATTCTCACGTATATTTTTTTCTCCTGCTATTTTGACCCCGGAGTGATGGGAATATTAACCGCTGGGGTTCACGCTCTGCAGCGATAATTGGGCGTCAGAAAGGGATGCTGAGTCTATGACTGTCAACGTCAAAGGCTGTCAAGCAAATGACACTTTGGATCGCACTGGACAGTGTTATCTTTAAAGCAGCTTGTTCACGCACGGTTGGTAGAGGGGCCAGTGGTTGTACCTGTCGCCTTCTCCGTCGGTCCCCTCGTCTACCTGTCCCGGCGGGTTTCAAGTGTCGCGTCGGTCCTTTGACCCCCGGCATGTCCCATAAAAAACACCCCTCATAAGTCGATACAACCCCAAATCCTTACGCTGTGATTCACAAGTCGCCCACTCAAGGAGTATTCGAGTGCACTCAGCAAGTCCTATCTGGTTCATCGGACTCTTTGCAACTGAAGCTTTAACATTGTCTCTCTTTGCGGAAAATACCTCGCACCCTTGTTGTCCAATTCGAGTAAGGTCGGCTAGCATGAAGTATCCTCAAAGAAATCCAACGAAATCCACTTGAGGCGCGGCTTTCTTTTATTTTTCCACCAGAGTTGAAAATGGACGAGCATAGAGTAATATTTTAAGAGTCCTGCCCCTGTGTGCCCGGTTCATGAGGGACACATCTGCAGAAATTTCTGAAAATGCCCCTTGGCAATTTTGGTTGTCAAATATTGAGGTTTTATTTCTATAACAGTTCCCATGACTGGTAGTGGTGATCGTACATTACCAGGGCAAGGGGTAAACTCAAAGAATAGTTCAATTTCACGGTCTGGTACTGAGAAACATTTCTTCACCAAATATTTTCCATATTTGCTTCTCGTCCCGGTTTACGTTGCTTTGTGTCAGTTTTTACAGATGGAAATTCCAGAAGTTCATTTTTAGTACATTTCGCTTCCTTTCATATTTCCCCAACGCTGAAGAGACAGGACGACAGGACTGTGCGCTAATCATTTCGCTTAAAACATAATGAATGAGTAGTGATGGTTCTTGCTTGTCTGTTGGTATCCAAAGCAGAATTTAATCACTTTTGAATTCGTTTTCTTTTTCTTTTTTTTTTTTTTGACCCCAACTTATAGTTGGCAACTAAGAAAACAAATGGTCACCAGAGGTCGCTGGTGGCGAAGGCTTGGCTGCAAAAGCAGCATTGTGTTGCAGCCAGCCTCGCTAAGAATCGCAGGGATGAGGGCAACACACACACACACACACACACACACGCATATACATATATATATATATATATATACGTATGTGTGTGTATAAAAAAGAATGAACCTGAATAAGTATATGTATATATATATATATACATATATATATATATATATATATATATATATATATATATATATATATATATATATATATATATATATATATATATACATATATATATATATATATATATTATATATAACTTATCTGAATTGGACCAGACTTGCTTGGTTAGTTTATGCAGCTGTAAGCTTTTGCTTGTGCCCGCTTATGTTGGAATTGATATCACTTTCCTTCAGATTTCTCAAATTTTCGAGTGCCTTTTTCTTAATGATAGTGCGAGCCACAATTTAGTTTATTGATCAAACCATGTCGATAAAGGTACAACGCCAGTTGCTTGATTGTTTACTCGTACCAAAGAACCCCGCTATTTTCTTTTTGTCTACATTCAGTAAATTGTTTCCCCAGGCTTTGAAGCAACGGTACGGAAGAGGTGCGTCTGCGTGTACATAAGAGATACATCTGTAAGCTGAACATGTGAGGAGGCCGCAGTCACCTTGCCCCCTCTATCTCTCTCTCTCTACCTGTATGTAAGGTGAACGCAGCGTTGATGCTCGGGCTCAGCTACGACTGAATATGTCGTTAGCATATGCGTGACAATCCCAACCGCGGACTGACGGCTTTAAATTAGTGTTTCTCTCTATCTCCGATTAAAATGGTTTCCCTAATGATGTGTTATGTCCTTGTTATTCCTTTAACAGCTTAGTCCAGGCAGCGTTCCATTACCGCTTGACTAGGGAGACCTTGCATCAAGCGGCTCATTACAGGACAATTCTGTCAGCTCAACTAATATTTAAATTGAAAGATGTGCAGTATTGAAACATTAGTATGTGGCCCCAACACGCCTGATATTCCTTAAGTCTAATTCATATGGTTATACATTCTGTAATACATGCCTATATAAGTGGAAGCACACTAACCAATTCAGTCATAAATATTCGAAAAAAAGTGGATGGAAATAACAAAACGTGTGTATTTATCTGTTTATTTATATTTTACATTCTTTATGTTTCAAATGTAATTTAAGTACATTGATATCAATCATTTGAGAAATATCAGATTATATGCTTAACATTTTGGTGAAATCAACAGTCTTATTCCACCTATTAACAATGCATGCAACGATCACGTATTATGACGCACAAGTCCATAAATGTGGATTAATCCTGTTGGGTATATGTTTTGATTAATTCTAGCAACGACATATCAGTATTGTGACGTTATTTCTTGGCTTCACGTATTGTGCTGAATTATGAAAGTGAGAGTAAGAGAAGTGCTAAACTATCTCCATTCGGCGGCAGATGGTTGTATTTTATTAATAAGTGGTTGGTAGTGAAGGATACTAAGTGAGGTAAACTTTAGATTGTCACCGTATTTTTATTCTCTATTTTGAGCCTGGAGACAATATTCTTCACAATAGCATCAGCTTCGAGTTTGGATGAACTTGAATCTGTTTCATATTGCAGCGGCAAATTTAAGATATAATATATAGCAGATTTAAATAATTTGATCAGCATTTCAAGTAAAACTGTTTTACCCCCCCCCCCCCTCTCTCTCTCTCTCTTTTTGGGCGCATCTGTGGAAATGAGTTTTTGAAGCATTTCCATGTGTTAAAGTAAATTGTTGGGTCAGTCTCCCCTGATAAAGCCTAACGACTGGACGATGAGCCGTGCAAGTCTATAAAAAATAAAGCAGTCTCTTGCCTGATATTAAAATGGAAGCTACGGGTGCGTAATTTAGTGAAATTATAAACCACATAACTTAAACTCATCCAACATTAATACCCGAGAGGAAATTAACAGAAAATTGGGGAAACATTGAAAATTTGGCTTATATTAGCTTAGTCAAAGCACGTATTATGTTTTTTCTTTGGGTAAGCTATAGTAAAATGTATGTACATGTAGAGCAGAAGATTAAAAGTTCCTAAATCTTGAAGTAGAAACGAATGGTATGTATGGGCTGGTCAGAGAAGCATAAACTTAGTTTTCTTATCTTCTCAATAATTTGTCAGCTAAAGAAAGCAATGGAGAAGTTTGCTTGTTGTTCCCCGAAGTGTTCAATCCATTACGACAAGAGAACTAGACCATAAATGTCAAGATAAGGCAAAAGACCCTGGTAAGTTGACAGAGCGATATAGGCCCCAGGGCTAGAGAAGGAAGCCAGTATGGAACATTGTTTTTGCCACAAGACCGTAACGCCCCCGATATACGCGAGGACACCACCGCAGCCTCCATCACTCAAAGGAGCTCTCGGGCATGGCAATAATTACCGTCATAGCTTTTTGTCCTCCGAGACGTTTGTTTCTTTGGAAAGTGTCCCTCCGCTTTCGCACTCTACTGAATGCAAAGGCCTTGTTGGATTATCATGATTGTCGGAAACTACAAAGGAAAATTTGTTATGATATTATCTTTATTGGTCTTTCACTGTGCAGGAGAGGCAAGATGGCTGTAAAACATGCTAGTATCAGGTTTATCTTCATGGCTTGTCATAGGTGTGTCCTGTGGTCTTAGATTTGATTAAGGCTAAAAAAAAAGGAAAGAAAACACGACAAGAAAAGAAAAAAAAAAGACCGGCTCTGGATGATGCTAACATATTCTCAGTTGACCGAATTTACCAGTTTACAGAACAACCTCTCGACAAAAGCATATACTACCTACCTACCTACCTACCTATCTACCTACCTACCTACCTACCTACCTGCCTGCCTGCCTGCCTGCCTGCCTACCTACCTACCTACCTACCTACCTACCTACCTACCTACCTACCTACTACCTACCTACTTTACAACTTTTACATGTGTACTGTTATTGCACATTAAACAACACTGGATTATTCTTGGTTGCCAAGTGATTGCATTGTACACATTGTTCGCAATTGTAATATTTGCATTGTATTTCAACAGCAATAACTGTATACCATTTACTTTTTTTACCAGGAGAGGAATCCATATAGGCAATGCGCCTGTATTCCAATCGTTTATTAGCATAATATGTTTTAAACCACACACACACAAATATATATATATATATATATATATATATATATATATATATATATATATGTGTGTGTGTCATGAAGTACAGATAAATATGTTCAGATATGTGAGTTAAATAAGATTCTCGGTATTTATGGGCATGTATAAAGGTGTTATACCTTGAAATGATCCAGGGTTTATGCGGCATATTTCATCTGTTCTTGTTTATTTTTTAGAAAAAAATCCATGGAGGAGAGTATTTATTTCAAAATAATGTGATGGCCTGTTAAGAGATATACTCAAAAGTCATATTTTGTTCTGAGCAATAGCACCATGGGCTTCATTTGTAGCATACACGGATGTATAACGTGGAAATTATAAGTAGGTTTACGGTTTACTCGTGCAACTGTCGATTTGAGGGGGGGGGGGGTCGTATACTGCGTATGTATATTTGCTAAAGGTGTGAGGGAAGCGACAGTAGGCATAAAGCTGACTTGGTTCAGGTGGAGAACCAGGAACATGGTCCGCATGAGTGTTCCCCAGAGCTTTATCAGGCGCGGGTCACAGGAAGTGTGGAATGATAATAACGGACGGAATAGGACAGAGCCAAGCCATGAAAAAAATGCTGCGTTTCTTCCCTTTCAGTTCCACAACTCCCAAAAGTTAAGTTTATGTAAGATAATGGTTTTATTTCAGGCTCAATGGCCCACAGATAATGCATAAAATATATCTAAAACTACTAAGAATATTTTGTGCACAAACTGAAATCCTGAGGAAAAAAGACCTGTCTGGGTTGTTAGCCACAACAATGATTACTTGATACCAGTCTTGAATGTTAAATTCTCACTTTCCACGCAGTCTTTGTTTAAGACAATAAACACTTTTTGTCATCAATACATTGAAATCAATGGTTCACTGGTAACATGGTAGACTCGATAATTTGAGATTTTTGGTGGGAAAACCAACACAGGATGGTATTCTATTCAAAATCGGTCCAAAAAGGGCGTGTGTGTGTGGAGGGGGGGGGGGAGGGGGGAGGGTGCCCCTGTAAAATGCAAACGTAAAATAGCAAGATTTCAGCAAGCTGTGTGGATATATGTTGTTTTGCCCGCATCGTCCTGAAGGCAAGTTGCAGATGAAAAAAATTTATTAGGTTGACGTTTCCTGATTACGATATCACGTCTGCAATGCTGGTCTAGGAGTATGTAATTGTCCAACTCGCTTGCAGTATGGCCGCCGGCGCACGCGGCTGGTACAGTGGTACCCGGCTGCGGCAGTTACCCGCCAGCATCGCGGCCAATTTATGGACAAGGAGCCTGGCACGGGAGGAGATAGCCGCGGTCCTCCGTCTACTCCCGCACCCATACCTGTGACAAAGACCCCGTGCTGCACAGGTGATAAATACATTGGGGAGGGTAGTTTTCATCCAAGGGTTGAAACCTTGAGACTCTTTCACATTGCAAGGAAGAATTCCTAGATGTTAGCCTGCGGATTTTTTTTTGTGTATGTACTTCAGTGTACGGTTTCATTCTAGCTATACAGGAATGGAAATGATGAGCGGATGTGTTGGGGAACCGCGAGTCTGCAGGCGAAAATTCCAGGATTTTTCCGTCATGTCGCGTCTATCACTTTGGGGCAGGTTTTGCTGAAAGAGCTTTATCGTCTTCAGAGTACTTTTTCATTTGTAATGGATGTGCTGCACGTGAAATTTGGTACTACCTATGTATGTAGTAATCTGCAGTGTTCCCAAAACTTTTTGAAAGTCTTTTATTGTTTTGTTTGCAAATATGTACAGACACAGACAAACAGACAGACAGACAGACAGACAGACAGACACACACACAAATAAATAAATAAATAAATAAATATATATATATATATATATAATATATATACATATATATATATATATATATATGAGTGTGTGTGTGTGTGTGTGTGTGTGTGTGTGTGTGTGTGTGTGTGTGTGTGAGTGTGTAATCTAGGTTTAACCTTCGGCACCAAGTTCTGGATTTAGTCAACAGATTTCCTGCTCCCAAAGCGCGCCGAGAAAAACTGTTGACCTAGCGTAATATTTTTCTGGAACTATAGGCATGCTGGTAGTTGAATGAAAGGTGTTTTCACCAGGAATATTAATCTAACATCTTTATTATAATTGAGATGCAGTTCGTGTTGAGTTGTTCAACTTATGTTGCGGTTGGCATCGAAAGAGTTCAGCAGCAACAAGGCTATATGCACACACAACATATTGGGCGGGGGGGGATGCATTTTCATGCTGCACGCACTCAAGTTCTCTTCTGCATACCATTTCTTAGACATGATCGTTGTTACGGAGGATTTAAGAGAAAAAATAAGAAAGTGTAGCTACCTGGGAAAAATAAATATATGATCACTAATAGGGATAAGGCACAGCAACAGAAGGCATAAGTAACAGTGATTATTTGTGGAGTTGGGCAAAGTGGGGAACCGGTTTTTTTTTTTAGTACTAGGGACGCTCGGACATGTCCATGCAGAAACGTCAATTTTTTCTAGTACAGCCAATCGCTAATCACTCCTCCTCCTCCTCCTCCTCCTCCTCCTCCTCCTCCTCCTCCTCCTTCTTCTTCTTCTTCTTCTTCTTCTTCTTCTTCTTCTTCTTCTTCTTCTTCTTCTTCTTCTTCTTCTTCTTCTTCTTCTTCTAAGAAAATATCCTACAGTTTTCCCCTTTTCTTGTGCATACAAGATATAAGATATATATTCAACCTGCCGCGTCCAATCCACAGCTCATTTTCGATCCGCAATTCACTTGCTTGGATCAGTCAGAGCTAACAGTTCGGCAGACTGTGCTGTAGCGAGGCAGCTCCACAATCAGTGGTGCAAAGTTAGTCAAGCGAGCGCCATGTGCTTCTGGCTCACAGGGATTCAGCCACTGGCAGATCTGCATGTGAATGTGTTAGACCGGTGCTGCGACATGAAGACCCATTATATTGGTTTTGACCGGTCATTCCGTGTAAAATGTTGGCTTCGTGAGGCTCATATTTTATATTCAAACTCAAGACACACAATTAGACATGCTGTCGATTCATAATAAACAAATAAATAGTACAATTTTTTTTATCCCCAATGTCGTTTTTGTACTTGGATACACAGCTAATGAAATATGGCTGTTCTGCATAAACATTGCAACGCATCTGACACGTGTATATACACAAGGGTTAACTTGAGAGAGAGAGAGAGAGAGAGAGAGAGAGAGAGAGAGAGAGAGAGAGAGAGAGAGAGAGAGAGAGAGAGAGAGAGGAGAGAGAGAGAGAGAGAGAGAGAGAGAGAGAGAGAGAGAGAGAGAGAGAGAGAGAGAAGAGAGAGAGAGAGAGAGAGAGAGAGAGAGAATTTGCATTTTGAACCTTGTAGGAGATGAGGAGATTCACTCTGGTGACTTGACATGTATATATACTATTAATGCATTTTGCCCTGATTTATCCTCTTTGTCATATTCCGGGGGTCTGGGGAAATAGTGTTTACTATTAAGCATTAAACATGCCTACTGAAAGTATCGAGAATTCGCAGACGATTATAGTGGGTCGCCGAGGAAAACGTTTTGTTTATAAGTACACTTTTTAGAATTCAGAGACTTGTATTGGAGCCCCAAGGGAGTCCCTCAAAAACGAAACCAGGTATACCATAAATTGATAAATTAAAACATTCAGTAGAATTCCCCAATTGAGACCACCGAAAGGAACTGAAAACTTTCAAAGTGTGGTATGTAGACTAAAGAGATTGGTGTTCTGAGGGGAGATGCTAAAATTA
>CAXHWN010001633.1:149100-158600 GCA_964020975.1 Hermodice carunculata | reverse complement strand
TAAAACCTCTCTAAACGAACACCTCCGCATACTGAACACCAATTCTCGGTCCCAAACATATACTTCCAATATAAGCAAAACTCCCTATACTGAGGAACTCACTATACTCTGACTCTTTTTTTTGTTTTTTGTTTTTGTTTTGTAGCAAGGGTGTTCATTATCGGGAAGTTCATGTATTAACGATCTGCCAGACAACTTAACGTCAACAATTTGACTCTTCGTCGACGACTGCGTCTTATATCATGAAATTTTCTCCCCAGAAAATGCGATCCAACTCAAACGTGACTTTGACATACTAAATAACTCGGACTAGACTTGACAAATGGACTCCAACCCCTCTAAATGTGCAGTTCTTTCATTTTTATCAGCCATAAATCCTTATTCATTTAAATATTACATATATAATGTACCACTAGAAAGATAATAGGAACATAAATACCTGGGACTACATTATGCCCCGTATAGCGGTCGGTTTTCTAAAAATAGATTTATGCGGTCGTTTGGGGGTACGATTTCTAAAATTAGATTTATGCGTATTATGATCCGTATGGGGGTCAGTTTTATCGATCCGTTGACAGATTGATATTGGTTGATTGAATTGATCTGATTGATTAAATGGATATGGTTGGATTTCCCCCACGAAGTGGGGACTCAGTGTTTATTGGTTGACAGATTGATATTGATTGATTGAATTGATCTGATTGATTAAATGGATATGGATGGATTCTCCTCCCTCCGAAGTGGGGGGGGGACTCTGTGATGTTAGAGTTAGCAGGTAGGTATAATAATTGATCTTTGATCGATTGGAAAATCCTGTCCATCCTCCCCAACAGGCCGAAGGGCTGTAATATATATATATATATATATATATATATATATATATATATATATATATAATATATATATATATATATATATATATATATATATATATATATATATATATATATATCGAATCCCACTAATTGATATGGATTGATTCCCCCCATGAAGTGGGGGACTCTGTGGGTTTAGGATAGCAGGTAGTAGATCAATAATCGATCTCTGATAGATTGGAAAATAATGTCCTTCCCCAAACAGGCCAACGGCCTGGAATATATAGCCACGGTTTTGAATCTCACTTCATTGATTTGTGATTGGAAGCACCCCTAGATGAGAAAGGTAGAGACCCGCAGGTATAATGTCTGGCTTTGATTAGTCATATGTTAATGATAATTGACAGTCGAGAAATAGCTGATAAATCACAGGTGGTCTAGGGGTGCCGACATAACCACTCGTTTGTTTTAAGTGTTGATGACTGGGTACAACCCAAAAGTATTACTGTAATAAATGAGTACTTGAACTGCCATCTGGCGGCCTGAATAAACATTAAAGTTTCGCGCTCGGTGCTGACTCTTTGATTTCATTGTCAAGACGGCAATGGATTCAGCAAATTTGCAAGCATGTCAAGAGGCGGAGTAATCATTTTACACGAGGATGAATCCTTCCTTCACAAATTTCAATAACTTGTTTGATATAGACCAATTCACTTATGTTCTGTCCAAAAATAAAGGAGACACTAATGGACTGAAGCCGTCAATCCACAACGGTGTGGTTGACACTTTGTGGTTTTTAATCCAACTCGACAACAGTTACGTATTTTATTTCTATTATATGATCTTGAGACATGCTGATCTTCTCTTGCTATTTACAATTATATACTACATTTATTCCCACTAAAAGCATCGTCAGGTCCGTTCTGCAGCGCAGTGGTACCAAATTACATAATTACATGCCCCAATACTGTGTTGAAGTTCTGTCCCAGAGTCGTCTTGGTACTGGTATCTTTCGAGCGTGTAACTGAACTAAAACATGTGGCAATAACATCTGGCGACATATCGTCTGACAAGCTTGATTATTTTAATAATGGTCAGTCACCAGTTTTTGTATACGGCCTGGACGCTTAAAAATGCAGCGACGTCATATGATACGAAGTTCTATTTTACAAACTTTGGAAGTGGCTTTAATATCATGAGCAATAAGATTCTTCCATAGGGAAACTCTTGGGCGGAGTCAAAGGCCTTGGCCTTCACTTTTTTTTTTATGTCTGTGTGTGAACACAGACATATTGTTTTACCCAATATTCTTTCTTTCTTTCTTTCTTTCTTTCTTTCTTTCTTTCTTTCTTTCTTTCTTTCTTTCTTTCTTTCTTTTTTTCTTTCTTTCTTTCCTATCTTCCTTTCCGCCAGATTTTTGTGTCGTCTTAAACTCAGACACCGTGCAAGCTAGAAACTTCATACTTTGCATGGCTCTAGCACCTGCAGTGAAGTTTTGCATATCGTTCTGAATGGTCAAGATTTTGAAAATTATGCAAATTAGGGCAATTAGAAAAATTCAATTGCTTCTGGCTTCCAAAGTATTCATCCGATTTGATGATGTTGGACCCAAATTGTAGATATTGCAACACTTAACATTTTTGTAATTTACATGTGACCTCTAAAGGTCAAAGGTCAAGGTCATTTGTACGTTTGAAATATTCATCCAGCCATAACTCAGTCAATTATCATCCAATTTTGATCATGATGGACATAAATTGTAGCTACTGTAACATTGCACATTTTTCACAATTTACATTTGACCACTAGAGGTCAAAGATCAAGGTCATTTGGACCTTTGAAATATTCATCCATCCATAACTCGGTCACTTTTAATCCAATTTTGATCATGTTGGGTTCAAATCATAGATAATGTAACATTGCACATTTTTGTAATTCACATGTCACCTCTAAAGGTCAAAGGTAAAGGTCATTCGGACCTTTGAAATATTCATCCAGCCATAACTCGGTCAATTTTAATCAAGTTGAGCTCAAATTGTACATATTGTAACACTGCACATTTTTGTGCTGTACATGCGACCTCCAGAGGTCAAAGGTCAAGGTCATTTTGTCGTTGAAATTTTCATCTAGCCATAAATCGGCCAGTTATCCAATTTAGATCATGTTGGACACAAATTGTAGCTACGTATGGGCACTTGTCTATGTGGGCAGGCGGGATGATGCTGATATTTTGGAAATAAAGAATACTTTTTACAGGCAAATTCTAATTTCTTCTGATATCCAGATAGTTTTCATTTACATTTGACCTCTAAAGGTCAAGGTCATTTTGCCTTTTGCATGTTTCATCTAGCCATAATTTGGTCACTTTCCATCCAATTTTTATTTATGTTGGACTCAACTTGTAAATGTTGCAACACTGCATATTTCTGTAATTGTGCAAATTTTTCACACACACATACAGATTTGCTTTCAAGCAAATCTTTCTTTTCTAGTTTTTTGTTTGTTTGTTTGTTTGTTTGTTTGTTTTTTGCTCTTTTGTTTTTGTTTGTTTGTTTGTTTGTTTGTTTTTTGCTCTTTTGTTTTTGTTTGTTTTGTTTGTTTGTTTTTTTGTTTTTGTTTTTTGTTTTTTATTTTTGTCCCCATCGTCACCACGACCATCATTGTCACCTTCATCACAACGTCCTTCATCATGATATTTGTCAGCATCGTCATCCACATTATCATCACCATGACCATAATTGTACATGTCCCTATCGTCACCATCATCATCATTGATTGTTGTTTCGTCTTCATTTTCAGTTGACTCGTGCTCACGCAAGAGTTCAGGTGGAAAAGGGGCACATACACACTTGTTAGCTGTCGGTAACACAGCACGATAATGTACCTCACTGCTTGCAATGGAATATATATGGTACTGATGGGAAAGTGGAAGTTCTTTAAAATGGACAAAATTTTATCCGTTGAATAGTTCCACCATTTTGACAAAACACATGCACTGCACATTGAAATAACGTTGCCATGGCATATATTCCTACATCTGATCTCCAACTAGTAATTTTGCCAGCTGTGTTGCAGGTGTTGATCAAAATTGTCCACGTATGCAGAGAAGGTATCTATGTGACTCCTCGTGAACTGGCAGGTTTTGAAACAAAGTACTCAATACAGTTCTTCCGCTAAGAAATATAGAGAATTCCACATGGCCATGTCATGGGGGATGGATTTAGACAGCACGAGTTTTAAAACCGTTCACTGCGAGCCTTTGGCGAGCAGTGAACGGTTTGAAACGAGTGCTGTCTAAATCCATTCCCCATGACACGGTCATGCGGAATTTTGTTTCTCCCACAGGACGCTAAATCGTATGTTTTTGTCAAAAACCTACGTGGTTTAGCATGCTTGCTGCAGTCGTTTCGACTGCATTTTGTTCACTTTCAACATTACGTTGCTAAGGCACGTCACTCAAAAAAGAACTTTCAGTTATTCTTTTCTATCTTACGTAATCTGATTGGCTTACAAACAAAACAACCAATAGGATTCTCTCTTTTATTTCATTTCGGTCGTAAAATTGTTCAACACATATGTTGGGAACGATTGTTTTTCCACATAACTTTGGGAGAACAGACAATGCCCATCACCTGCTACACGGAAAATAACTGTATCTGCTTTCAACATGGGTGGTGAATACATGTATATATATATATATATATATATATATATATATATATATATATATATATATATATATATATATATATATATATATATATATATATATATATATATATATATATATATATATATATATATATATATATATATATATATATATATATATATATATATATATATATGCCTTTGGTCATATTTCTTCCTACCAACAGTGACCGGTGCAGCGGTCAAACTGTATGACAAGAGACACCTGCATGTCTGCAATCTCTGGTTGAAACATGTACACACATCCATGTTAAAAAAAATATTTGGAGAATTACAAATTGCAAGATAATGTTCTATGCAAATTTAATATAGCTTTGGAAAACACAAAAATGTCAATGAGAAGCTAATGGATATGGCTATTTTAGTTCTGGGATATGGGTGATAAAAGGAAGTGAGGCAGTAGTGATATTTGGTTTTCATTATTAATCATTAAAGGAGTGCATGGCACAAATTATTGATTTCTAATTCATCTATACTGCAGTAAAAGCTACTTAATTGTAATTCAACACAGTGTGGAGAATATCGGTTGGGGAGTACTATTAGGACATTTTAAGCTCGGCAAAATTAGGGGAAAATGAACTACAAATTGTTAGGTTTCAGCAACCTCCCCCCAAAGGGTCAACCACTGCGACATGCATTAATATTTAGCAAGATGTTGCAATATTCATCTATATTAGTTCAAAATGGTTATAATACGATAACCACAAGCATACCGACACTTTCTAAGGTATGCTGTAAATTTTTACATTAACTCTTTCAGTGCCAAATTTTGAACTGATTCAACAGCTTTTCCCGGCGCGCTTTGGGCGCGATGCGCCCAAAGCGCGCCGGGAAAAGTTGTTGACCTCGGTATTCTCTCTGGTACTATAGCCATACTGCTGCTTGAATGAAAGATCTTTTACGAGGAATACGAATATAGCATCCTAATGATAATTCAGAGTTGTCTGACTTAATTACATCGACTTTAGAAGTGACTGGCACTGAAACAGTTAATAATTATCCACAAATATATGATTAAGAACTTGGCTAAGCGACAACCATATTTCTCACAGAGATTTGCGAATTGGGATATTTTTGGTTGATACTACAGTTACTTCGGCACCTAAACACTGCAGTATTTATGGACAGGTGATCTTACACCTAAACTTGGTATTTGTGTGAATGTAAAAATGACATTGGCTTGCACAAACGGGAAACGAAGCTATGTTAAATAAAGGGCTTCATTGTCACACATACCTTTCGATAATTTTTATGTCAAAATGTTTTGAAATTTTTAACATAATCCTAAAGTAAAAAGGTAAAGGTTGACATCTCACTTCAGCATCATAGAATGAGATGTCAACCTTCTAACATCAAACAGTCATAGACACCAGAAAAATCAAAATTTGCAGAAAGTGAGACCTGCTTTTTGTGTTCACTTCTAATAGTTTATTTTGCCACAAGAATTTCAAAGTTTGAATGAAAAATTTAAAAAAAGTTGAATCCATTTCATACTGAAAAATTAGGAAATTGTACGTTCACTTTGCACAACTACTGTATAAATACAAGTGACACAAATGACAATGACGAAACACAGTTCTCCACTTTATATACTTTGTGGGATTTATTTATTTATTTATTTATTTATTTATTTATTTATTTATTTATTTATTTATTTATTTATTTATTTATTTATTTATTTATTTATTTATTTATTTATTTATTTATTTATTTATTTATTTATTTATTTATTTATTTATTTATTTATTTATTTATTTATTTATTTATTTATTTATTTATTTATTTATTTATTTATTTATTTATTTATTTATTGTGTTTTATCGCCTATTTTGTGGACATCTCTGCTACACAGAAGCATGATGAAATCTGTCTATTGTGGACAGCTCTGGGACTGGCAAAAAGTATCCACAGTTGCCAGGTGTCCACAATAGACAGGTGTTTTTTGACAAGAAAATTGACATTTCGGTCATGGACATAGTTGTCCGCATCATACAGTTGTCTGCATTATATAGGTGTTCACAAGGACAGGTTTTACTGTTGATCTCTAAAGGAGGGGGAACGCGAAGGTTGGATTAGGTATGCGAAATATCACAATTGTTCGATCTGATTGTATTTCATTTGATGAAATTGTTGAATACAATCCATCTCTCTCTCTCTCTCTCTCTCTCTCTCTACTCTCTCTCTCTCTCTCTCTCTCTCTCTCTCTCTCTCTCTCTCTCTCTCTCTGTGTGTGTGCACATCTTCATTTTGCACACAGAATGTACAATTAGGAAAAAAGGTGTAAAATGGTCGTACAGCATACACAGAAGAAAAAACCCGAAGTATATACACACTTCACCAGTCCAAATGACTAGAAAGTTTCAATTGGAGGTCCACACCTGACTTCTTTTAAGAGGTACACATATGTTTGATAACTTTTAATTCAGCATGTGAGAGGGAAGTTCTTAATTTACCACCTCTGGACTCAAAAAGCTCACGGAGGAAGGCCGCAGATTACTTGTCATCGTTGTTCATGCCTTAGCTGTATAGGGTGATGAAAATGGACGGGAAACTCGATGAATGCAAATATCATTTGCCAATCCCATACCTGGATACTGCAAAGACTACAGAATTTGATGCATAAGATTGGCTGCCATTTATTACCAAATTACCGTATGTCTTTACAACTATACTGGTAGGCCTACTGTTGAGATCCCTTGTAATAGATTTTATAAGCCATTTGTGTAATTTAGTTTCTTCTGCAAGATCGCCGCAAACCAAAGGTAGGTAACTGCGAGTCCTGTGTGGAATTCATTATATGTGACTAAAAATTAATAGAAACAATATCTCGCTGATTGCACTTGATAATAATTCGGGTAATATGGGGATGCCAGGGTAAGTTTGCGGACAGAGTGATCCCTAAATGGGTATGTTGTTGAGCGCCAGGTGCAGGCGTTATCTCCAAGGTAGAGTGTCGGGTGGTACAGGCGTTATCTCCAAGGTAGAGTGTCGGGTGGTACTGTCTGTAGTGGAGAAAAGGAGAGCTATTGATTTGACAGCATTAAAGGTGACGCGCCATAACCTGCCCCAAAGTTTAAGGGTACATTTGTGTCAAGGATATAATTAATTTTGAAACACAAAAAAACGCGCTATTGTTTTATAACTTTAATGACTGATTTAACTAGACATATTGCCAAAATAAATATCAATCTCACTGGTGGCGGCCTTTACATGCATTATGAATCTCACTGGTGGCTGTCTTCATAGGCATGAGCAACTCACTGGTGGCGGTCTTTACATGCATTATGAATTCACTGGTGGCTGTCTTCACAGGCATTATCAACTCACTGGTGGCGGTCTGTACATGCATTATCAATCTCATTGGGGGCGGTCTTTATAGTCATTATCAACTCGCTGGAGGCGGTCTTCACAGCCATGAATCTCCCTGATGGTTTACAGATAATATCGATGTCATTTGTGTTCGTAGACATTATGTCCATCTCACATGTGGCGGTCCTCACATCTATTACCAATTCCTCTGTTGACGGTCTTATCATGCCTGAGTACAACTGCAACCAATCAGTATTCTTGAATTAAAAACGGTGTGGGTACCAACTTTGTTGGAAAAACAATTTTTTAAAACATTTTCATAATTTTATTGAAAATTTGAAATAAAATGTTAGTTACTGGTGTTTATAAATGTGTAAAACAGTACGCATTTTTAGTTCTACATTAATGTCGCGTCCATGTTTGTGTTGTAGGCTGTGTTCACATGTGAACACCGTTAAATATCATGAAATGTATTGAAATGGTGCAGTTGAAATAAATCTAGCACTTGTCACCACCACCACCACCATCATCATTATCATCATCGTCGTCGTCGTCCTCATCATCATCATCATCATCATCATCATCATCATCATCATTTATTGAATGTATTAGGGCCAATAACGGGCTATGTGGTTCTCAATTTGACAGAGTAATTTCGTAAATCTCTGTTCACGTGTGATTTCCATTTCGCATCACAGGTGGTGAAAATAACTCGAAAACTCTTTACCTAGTAGTTCCTTAACATGGTTACGTAGCACTGTCATTTGCCCTTTTCATCGGGTCGCTTGGCTTGATCTGGAAACAATCTGTAAAAGGGTTTGCAACTTCTGGGCATGACCCCCTAGTGCCGAGGTAAAACTGTTGCGAAATAATTGTCAGTCAGTGTAGGCAGACACAGCGAGACACACACACACACACACACACACACACACACACACATAGAATTCCTATATTGAGCCAATAGTACAGACACGTACTTCATATCACATATGCATTTCCTAAACTGAACCTGGGCGGGAAACATACTGTATGACGTCATGAAGCCGCTGACACGTAAGTCACCTTTTGCATGGCTTGTTGAATGTGATAAAAGAACTGAATTATAAAACAAGAGGGCTGTGTGAACAGCCCATGCTCAGCTGATCTTGACATTCATCACACTTGCAGATCTATGAACTTGGGAAAGGATCAAGGTCACCCATGTTCTGAGTAAGTCTAACCATTATAAAAGAACACTAACATGTGCAACATCAAGGTTCAAGTAGTTCTCAAGTTATAATGAAGAGTAAAATTCATGTATGTAGCACTGTGACCCCAGAAACGAGGTCAAAGTCATTCATGTACTGTCTGAGCATGACCTTCATACAAAAACATTAACATGTGCAGCATCACAGTGCTAACTCAAAACAGATCTCAAGTTATCAAGTAAACAGTAAACTTCGTGTCAGTTGTCCTGTGAATTAGCATTAGAATGCCCATTGACTTACATACTAAGCAACAGGAAAGCTGCATTGACCGATAAGTACCCGAGTTGAAAATACTTAAAAATCAGGAATCTAAAGCAGTGCCACCTAGTAAACAACTTTGTTTGACCCTTCCACAAGAACATATCCATCACCTTTCACCTTAATCTGAGTGACGGTTCTGAGAACAAGTGAAAAATAG
>CAXHWN010001633.1:111600-144100 GCA_964020975.1 Hermodice carunculata | reverse complement strand
TGTTAATTTATGCTTATAAGGGCACTTGAAATGTTTAATTGTTACATATCTTCAAAACAATTATAGGTAGAGGTGCTATTTGATATTCAATTTCTAGGTTTGTGCATCCAATGAACAACAAATAAAACTTGTAGAATATTGAATTATGCTAAGTAGGGACACTTGAAACGTTTGAATGTTGAATATCCTCAAAGCTGTCACAGGAACAGGTGCTATTCGCAAACGAATTCAAAGGTTGAAGCTAAAGGCGCATCCAATAAACCACAAACTAAAGCTGTAGCATTCATATCTATGCCAATTTCACATGTGTCTATTGCCAATTTTAGAAGCTCACTGAGAGATTTGCTTCCATTCAAATTTTCTTTTCATGGCAATCCTACTTTTTACTGCATCTCCTGGTACCTAAAGGTCCAACCCATTAAAATTTAAATTGCATCACTTGTGGCAAAGATGGAAAGAGGTATGGAAGGCAAGCCACTTTTTGGATCTCCTGGCTTGTCCGCCAGAGTTAACAGCAAAAGAACAAATTAGGCCCACGTCGTCGTTTTTAGAGACACTTGTGAAGCTGGTGCATTATAGTAACACTCTAACTTAGGTTAGGAGATAGAGTCTCTGTACATCTTTCTTAGGTTAGGAGATAGAGTCTCTGTACATCTTTCTTAGGTTAGGAGATAGAGTCTCTGTACATCTTTCTTAGGTTAGGAGATAGAGTCTCTGTACATCTTTCTTAGGTTAGGAGATAGAGTCTCTGTACATCTTTCTTAGGTTAGGAGATAGAGTCTCTGTACATCTTTCTTAGGTTAGGAGATAGAGTCTCTGTACATCTTTCTTAGGTTAGGAGATAGAGTCTCTGTACATCTTTCTTAGGTTAGGAGATAGAGTCTCTGTACATCTTTCTTAGGTTAGGAGATAGAGTCTCTGTACATCTTTCTTAGGTTAGGAGATAGAGTCTCTGTACATCTTTCTTAGGTTAGGAGATAGAGTCTCTGTACATCTTTCTTAGGTTAGGAGATAGAGTCTCTGTACATCTTTCTTAGGTTAGGAGATAGAGTCTCTGTACATCTTTCTTAGGTTAGGAGATAGAGTCTCTGTACATCTTTCTTAGGTTAGGAGATAGAGTCTCTGTACATCTTTCTTAGGTTAGGAGATAGAGTCTCTGTACATCTTTCATGATACAGTGGCAATGTGTAGGCTCCATATAAGATCATCAGATATTTTAAAGACTATCAGTTTGGTCAATGAAACGCATCATGGTGTCGATCATGATGGGAGGCGGATCAGTTGTTTTCAATGAGAGCAGATAATATTTAAAGTGTGTGTGTCAGCACACACTTTTCTGTTTTTCTAGGAATTCTTTATTTCTTTCTTTCTTTCTTTCTTTCTTTCTTCTTTCTTTCTTTCTTTACAGGCAAATTTGTCCGACATTTCATTTGAAAAGTATAACACGTAGAAACTCCAAACTTGGCACAATTATACTTCTATAGATAAAGTCTGGCCTTTTTATAATGAGAGGTCATGCTTTTCAGAATTATGCAAATGAGGGCTAATTAAAGTTTTTAAATCTTCAATATGTTATATACTACACAGTATGTGTCTGCCACCCCACCAAACACACATGACCAGTGACAGTGAATGATTGGTATCAAATGGCCAGCTTATTCCAAAGTCCTGGCAAGTGTAACCACATCAAAATAAACCCTACCCTTTCCTCTTAAGTTTATGTGTATTTTATTACCCCCAATAGATTTCACTCATAATCCAGAGCCTTTATCAACACCGTTAAGACCTGTGGGACATTTTTACAGGGGTGTCAGATCTCAATTAAACTGCAAACAAGCCATAATCCTGGTATATATTTTACAAGATGTGACATCAAAATGACCCTTTGAAAATGGGGCATCCCTTGACTCATTCAGGACAGAAGTCTTCATTTACTGTCAGTAAAATTTGTATCAAAGGGATATACTGAGTATTCTTATCTTTTAAATTAGGGGGTTCTGATTTAAAATTTCTGACAATCATAATAGAATATTATGACAGAAATATATATAGACAAATGCAAAACAAAAAAATAGGAGAAATAGTACATTATTACCACAGAGAACAGATAGTCAGGATGACCCAGCTAAGGATGAAAACATCCACTCTCGCATGGGCCACCTGAATAAATTTACTTGGTAAGTTAACACCTTGCTTCAGAACAGAGCACCACATGTGTGTGAGGACAATTGAACTAAGTGAGACATAGATAACATAATTACATACAAATATACTTTATAAGTCATTATTGCAAACAAAGCAATTAGGAATACTGTAGGTTTAAAAGTATCGATCAATGTAGAATCATTTGACATATTGAGAGAAACCATTGTAAGAGTGTGTATGAATTTTGCCCGTATTATTGCCAGGAGTATAAGGGAGCAATTTGGGAATAGAATAACGAACGCACTTTTCAGTAGATATATGTTGGGGGTAGCACATCGGAGAATATCACGATGTCTGGTGGGATAATCATGAGTAACTGGTAAGATTGCAAAAGTATTATTGAAATAAGCAGGCAGTTCGTTTTTAGTGTATCGACAGAAAAATTTCAGTGACATATGTTTGAATAAATCGGGGGACTTTAAAAGTTTTTTTAGTTAATTAAATAGTGGGTCTGTATATGCGGAGCATATCAAACGAATGGCCGATTTGTTTTTGTAATTTGAAGATACGGTCACCAGCATAACCCCATGCAATATTGCATGGTTGACATGCGGCAAAAACAGTGAATTATAAATTAACAATAAAGTGCATTTGGGGAGATAGTGACGTAATCTTTTTAATATCCCAGTCGTTCAGGAAATTCTATTTGCAATTTTATTTACATGAGAACTCCAAATTAGTTTTTTATTTACTGTTACTCCCATGAAATCGAAATCAGTAGTCCTTTCCAATCGAATACTAGTTATTTGAAGATCTTCTCTAAATCTAACTTGCGTTGTGGAAAGGAGAATAACATAAATTTTGTTTTCGATACGTTTAGGGATAACGTGTTTGCTGCAAGCAAATTATACACTCTTTCGAGTCCGGAGTTAATGTTCATTGAGGCATATTCATTGTTGACTTGAGGCCCGAAATTGAAAGTACAGAATGAGTTGATCAGAGTTGTATCATCAGCATACAAAATGGATTCAAAATTGGGAGCAGCAGGATAAATATCATTAACATAAATTGTAAACAGACGTGGCCCAAGGATAGAGCCTTGGGGCGACCGGTTGTTAATGGTGATAGAGTAGAAATTGAACATATTGGAATCGATTTGTCGGATAACTTTTAAACCATTTTAAAGATATGTCTGAAACACCGGAATGTTTTAATTTACATATTAAACTTTTGTGATCTAGGGTGTCAATGCTTATGACAAATCTAAAAATTATGTTAAAGGAATTTCACCCCAGTCAAGAAACTTGTATAATCTATCAATGAGCTCCAAAGTAGCAGTTTCTGTGCTTTAGAGTTTTTTTAATCCATGCAGACTAGTGTAAAAATATTATTAGTTACAAAGTAGTCATAAAGTTGATGGTAAATAACTCTTTCAAAAATTTTGGAGAAAACAGGAAGTAAGGAATTAGGTGTGTAATTAGTTAAAACTTTGTCATCGTCTTTTTTGAAAATCGGAATCACTTTGGCTAGTTTGAGTTGTCTGCAAAAATTTCCGGGTTTAAAGACGGATTAAAAAGTGACAGAGGTTCTGTAAAGGTGACTTAATGAGTTTAATAAGTCGCGTTGACAAGAGCTCATGGCCTGTACTTGATTTAGGTATAAGTTTGTCTGCAATAATTTCAATCTCGGCTGAAGTGGTAGTATTAAAGAAAATTTTATTTTCACGTTGCTGGGTCAAATATGTACTGAGCTGTATTAAACTTTTGAATATTGCTGTGATTGACGCTGCTGCAAAACTTCCGAAATCATGAAGCAAACATGAGGGGCTTCCATCTGGGCTATTTGGCTATTAAACAATTTTTGCTCCACATTGAGTACTAACTGGAATTTGTCTGGGATAGTGTCAATTTGTAAAAATATATATGTTTATTGTTCGGATGTACAGGTGGGAGGTTTTAAGACATTGATTTAAAAAAGTTGTTAATGCTTGCAGTGACAAGCCAAATATCAAAATTGCATTGTTTGTTTGCTATGCTTGACAAACTTTTCTCTGGTCTAAATTAGATTTCCCCATATGTGTATAAGTTTTTTATGTGCTTCCACCAGGCTCATGTTTTAGTGTTCTTCAGGTTTTTCAGTGCATGTTAGCATAATTTTGTGTTAAGCCACTTGTTTAAACGGTTCACCTTTTTTTCTCAGGACATTGTAGAGTTGCACGTTTCCTTCCGAACATGCTTGTTGGCGTTGTCTGATAATGTCACAGGAATTGTCATTTATCTAAGGTTTGTCTGTCTTACATCTCACTGCAGTTTGGTGAGGGAGATGAGTTTTCATCCAACGTGACATTATAGAATGACAAATGTCCAAATGTGCACAAAATATTTGGTAGTAACTGATACAAAAGAGACCAATTTGTTCCCTACAGGACCTTGCAGAGATGAGGTTCAAGCACATTTGTAAGTAGCGGTCAACTGAATTCATAGAAGGTGTACCTTAACACTGTAATGGATTATGAGGGGCGATTGAAAAGTTTTTAGCCCCACCAACAAGAAACCATAACTGAATCAATGCATTGTTTTCAACATTGTCCCCATGTCAGTCCACACACGTTTTCTAGCGTCACTACCTCAATACTTACTGTTCTCATAAAAATGTGACATTATTATCAATATCATAATGAGTTACACCAAAATGCCTTTTCATGTTTGGAAACAGATATGGAAGTCCCAATGAGGCACCTGAGAGGAATTCGGTGGGTGTAGAACAAGTTCAAAGCCACCTTTTTTTAATAGAAACCATTGTAGTGGCAATTGTGTGGACTTGAGCATTGGTCTGGTAAAACAGAACACCTCGTCAGAGCATTCCACGCTGCTTCTGTTCATTTTGGTGCAGTTGTCACAAAAGGAAGCAAAATAAACTCCAGTGATAGTCTATCCCTTCTGGAGCCCACCGTGGTGATGCCATTAGCACGCGAAGGGATGGAGGCCAACACTTTCCCAGCAGACGATACAGCTTTGAACTTCATTGGTGGCGGGAGAACCGATATGTTTCCACCGCTTCAACCTTGTGTAGGCTGTAGTACAAAGTGATGGACTCAAGTCTCGCTGTGGTCATGAATTACTGCAAGAAGCTATCTGAATATGCGTCAAACAGCTGAAGATTCTCTACAGATACCTGGAACCTCGTGTGCTCATTCAAATATTGTGTCAGTAACATTGCACCCAGTGACTAACAATTTCAGACATGGTCAAGAGAAATGATGGTTTCTCTGAATGAAAACAAATGGCGTACCATGCCTCATTTTCTGAATTGGGCATTTTTAATTACCCCTCGTACAGAAAAACGGGTCTTTTGCAAATTGTATAGTTTGGTACCATGTTGTCCATCCAAAATTCCACAGGACTACCTTTTTGTAAGGAGGCCAGCGGTGACTTCCCTGTCCATACATTCAATTGTCTGTTGTGAAAATGTTTGCACCAATTATATACTGAACGCTCAGTGCATACCTGTAACCTTTTACCCAACTTGTGGACCTTTTGAGTATCATGTGCTTGGAAAATCAAGACACATAACGGTGTCAGACCCGTTGATATACTTTGTCAATGTACTGTCTCGCATTGTTATACCTCCAGAAAGGTGTCCACATGTTGATACAGACGTAACCAATTAGCATCATGTACAGTCGTGGAAAAAGACTTCCTGTTACGACAGGCTATAAAATACAAATGAGATGCATTAGAGGGAGGGAGCAAGGGGATTTATACATATAATCTGAATCACTCCTCTGTGGCTTCATAAAACTTTCGGTTGAGCCCAAGCCTCTCATGTTCTGCACAGGAACTGGTGACTCAGATGAGTGGCTTCATCATGATGTTGATGCAGAGTGTGGTTTGAGTGGCATCATGAGAAATCATGACCCAGCATATAATTTGTGAGTACCAGCCTTTACCTTTTTGACTCAGAGGTAAGTGGCTATTCGATGAGCTCTACTACAATGGTTCTTGGTATCTCTCTACCTGAAGTCAATCCATTTTCAGAGCATCGTAGGTTTGTAAAGAAAACAGTGCTGATAGCAACAAAAGTGTAGCATGGTGTTTGAAGAATTTATGTTTCAAAATATATCGATGGGAATGACAGAGGAATACAAACAATAAGCAGTGATTACCATTATAACAACCATGTGGTGAAGATTGTGGGATTTTCTGGAGGGTGATTGTGGTATTATTTTTTCATCATGATTTACAGAATTCCTTGAACAAATGAGCAAATTTAAGAAGAAAATAAGCATGCGGCAAGAGACCAAATCAGATCAGATTTATTTCATCACTGGCAGTTTCTTCTTATAACACAGCTGCACATCACACAGCCTATTATCACTTTATATATTGCACCAGTTCCCATATTCTAATTGTTTTCAACCCCGTGTAGTAGCAATGTCGAAGCACTGTTTACGTTACAATTCGACGCCAACTTATAAGTACAAGATTGAAAAACATTTTTTTTTTCATGTATGAATTTTCTACATAAATGAACATTTACTTTTATCAAGGCAACGGTAATTCTCATTTTTTTCTGACAATGGGAATCATTTATTAACTCTATTAATATGAGTTAATAAAATATTTTTATTGAAATCACAGGGGCAGTCACTTAACTGTTAGGGCTTAAATGACATATAATGTACAGGAGCATTGCTACATGTATGTAACCACACTCCCTCTCTCCGAACCTGGAGATAGGTCTTAGAAAAAAGAGCTTTCAAGACCATTCTCCCTTTCCGAAGGTATTTTGGTACAGAGCTTACGTACAACAAAGACAGTACAAAGGGCAGGAAAGTGCAATTAATGGGTACCCTATTGGGTGAAGAATCTTGCTGGTACAGATTCAGTGATCCATATCTGAGTGGAGTGCTTTGGAGGGAGGGTATTATGCAAAGGGCTGGCCATAAAATGACAATGAAAATTACATAGATACCGTCTTCGCTAGGACAAACACTTTACTTCAAATAAATGAAATACTGTGCCGCCAAATGTACAGATCAGCTGAGCTGATAGCGAATAAAAGATCTAGTCATAGAACCTTTATCGGAATTTGTGTTATCCGTCACAATGAGGAAAATACAGATAAATCCTCGGTTGCCTTATCTACATAAAAAGGCCTTCTCCAAACCATTCAAGCAGCATACCTAAAGCACCAAATCCCCACGCAGTGTAAACAGCCCCAATGATTTTATTTTTACCAATAGGTGGCAATGTAATTATTCCTATTCTCAATGAATTTTTGTTTGCTTTTACAATTTTTTACGTTTTCTCCGGAACACAAGCTGTGCTATCTTTAATTTAGCCATAATGTAACTTTTTTTCAATCCAAGACAAATAGGTAGTATCAGTGGTGCTACAGTCATGTTCTGATTTTTTAAAATTCTCTGATGAGCAATAAAAATGCATTTGGGCTTATTTGATTTTGTAAAACCGATGTAAACCTCTGTTTATATAATTTACACCATAACCATACACAAAGTTCGCTTTAAACGCGTTATAGATGTGTTCTTGTCATACCTAGATAGGTTTCTATGGCATTTCGAAGCAGTCGATTGAGCGTTTCAGATAAAATGAATTTTATTTTTTCCATGAAAAAATTGTAAAAAATGTAAGAAATCAATATAGCCTGACCATTCCAAGAAACTTGCTGCAGACCTGGCCCAGGTACCGTAAATTCTCTAATTAATTCCTGGGCTTGTATTAGAATACCCTTTTTTAATTTTCTAAATTGAAGATGGTGAAGTCATGGTGCGTCTTCTAATAGAGTTTCTACTAACCATGACCCGATGGCTATGATGGTAGCTTCAGGAGTAGACATACCAAGAAAATATAACATCATAAGGTCAAGTAATAATAGAAGAGTTGCATTTTTAACATACATACTTTCTGTTGCTAAAAAAAACACAGATAGAAAAAAGTCAATGACATTCTTCTGTAATAGTGATAAAATGACGTATAACCCACCGTCATATCCCCTCACCATTTGAGCAATTATCCAGTGTGAACACAATTTTAAGACAAAGTCTGCCAGATATACCGTAACTTGGTGCATTCAGAAGAGAGATCCATATGGAATTACAAAATATATGGTGTCCTAGGATCTTTTCGTTGTCAATGAGAGAAACATAGAAATTGGGCTTTGTCAGTAGTTTAAGTGACGTGTGAAGTATTTCATTTTTATGACCTTCTCATGCCCATTTGCTTTGAAAAAGATACAGTCGCTAAAAATACTAACACCATCATAGAAAATGAAAACCAAATCATCAGGCGGAATTTCGGATGCATGAAGTGATAAAATGTCACTCTATTACTCACTTTGTATCATTTTATTGAGGATTACATTATCATAATAATCACAAAAGACAATTAAAGGGAGGTTCTCATTTTTCCTGCTTTTTTTTTCTTCATTACTTCTAAGCTAAAATGAGGTCAATTGACGTAGGCATGCTTTGTATCCTTGCTGGGCAAGATCCAAAACTTAGCAGACCAGTGTACGTTAATTGTGAAGTAGGTGGCATAATTGCATTCCACTTTATAGTATGAGACTTTCGGTTTGAGCGTTATGCAAATTCCTTTTGTTACGTTCTTGCACATTATATAACTTTTTTAACGTGGAAAATATGGAAACTAAAGTATGTCATATTGATATTAACACATGCCGGCATTTAAATATGTCTTCTTGTAAAATAAGACTTGCGAATAATTCTCAACCACTCCCTTTATCAATTCGTACGAGATTTGGTATGGTAATTTTACAATGACGAAACTGTCACCATTACCAAACAACTCATTTTAACTGCTATTAGGCCACAACGATTAAAGTGTCAAAGTAAGTATCAGATATTCACCACAGGTGCATTCGCCTTTTGCAAGCTTCCTTTCAGTTTCTTCCAAAATAATTCTTGTCCTGTAGGATCCTCAGTCCACGCAATATATGTGCGGGTTCGGATGAGATACCTTAAGGTGGTAGACATTTTGTCCATGGGCAAATCTTCCAGTAGGATAAGTATTATATTATCCTTATTGTCATCGAGCACTCTGTGCTGCGCCATTCTCATTTCAAACAAACACCACTGACTAGACACAAACATACTTGACACAACAAAAATTACCTTGCGGCTTCTCTCCATACTCTCCACTATACTTTCAAAAATGATTTTTCCAATGTCAAAGTCCCTTTCATGGAGACATAATTTGAGGTGAGGTGGCTTTTCTTCAAGTTCAGAACAAAGGTTTCTTGTAACCCAGGTTGAGTCATCTCCAGTGTAAGATATAAAAGCATCATAATCAAAGATGTCACCCTCTAATTCCATATATCTTTTCCTTCGGGATCGTACAAGAAATACTAAGTATCGGATATACCACCTGTATCT
Organism: Hermodice carunculata; assembly: GCA_964020975.1. Taxonomy (NCBI): domain Eukaryota; kingdom Metazoa; phylum Annelida; class Polychaeta; order Eunicida; family Amphinomidae; genus Hermodice; species Hermodice carunculata. The sequence goes on along the minus strand of CAXHWN010001633.1, from coordinate 134,541 downwards.
GTAGATAAGACCAGCGCTGATCACTACTATCACCATTACCACTGAAATACTCACACCTAAAACCAACGTAACATTCATTTCCGCACATTGTTCGTCCGTTGGATTGAAATCTTTAACATTCCTTTTATGCAGTGATGCTGGAAACTGACAAATGTAATTCCCCGTCTCGTTAAATTCTTTCACCTCAACTTTGGTTGAATTAATCCATTTACGAAAAGCCAAAAGGTCGCATGTACACGTAAATGGATTATCTGACATGTCAATTATTTCCAAAGACTTCAAGGCTGTCAAAACCCTGGGGTTTACGTTTGACAAATGATTTGACGACAAAGTCAATATCTGAATTGTGGAAAGACGGAAATATAACAAGGTATCTAAATTCGTTATATGATTTTCTGAAACGTCCACTTCAATCAAATTTTCCTTCTGGGAAAAAGTACAATTCTGCAATATTGAAATAATATTGTTGCCTAAGTTCAAGCATTTCAGGTTCGGCACCATGATCAAACATGGAGTGTGTTCTAATTTATTTGTATTAAGGGATAATGTGTGAAGGCTTGATAAATTATAAAGTGCCTTTTCTTCTATATGTTTGATATCATTTTGACTCAAATCTAGATAACGTAACTTGAGCATGCCCGAAAATGTTCCACTAAATAATTTGCTGTATTTGTTCCTCACAGCTTCAATTCTTTCAATTGCCGGCAAGTTTTGAAATGTATCATTGGGTGGCCATGGCTCTTCTTTATAGGTAGGATAAGTATCAGTGAAAACCAGCTTTTTTAGTTTGGGGGATGAGCGCCAGTAAAACTTTAAACTAGGAAGGAAATGGTTTCTCTGAATTATATGCGACATCACCAAAATGCGTAAAGAAACTGGAAAAAACCTGGGCGAGGTCGTGTGTTGGTGATTTATATGATGCAAAAAGGTGTAATGAAACCATATATAGGTAAGATTTTTCAAACATTTAAATGACTTTGAATCCAGTATTTCCAGTCTATTGAAACCTAAATCTAAGTACATCACCGAAGAAATTGGACAAAAAGCATCGATGTCTATTTTCTTAAAACCACATCCAGCTAATGATAAGTATTTTGGGGTGTTATTTTGCAATGGCATGAGTATATCATTGCTTAAAACGTCGACGTAAAACTCGTTCATATCCACAAACAACCGTTCCAGAGCCATTTTGCCCAGGCCTTGAAACAGATGAATTATTTCTTTTTTGTGAAAAGAATTAGAATTAAAGTCCAAGATTTTCAAATGACTGAATGACTTAAATGCATCATGAGACACATGTTCTAAATTCATCCCTTGCAGCCTTAAAATCTGTAGTGGCACATCTTTAAAAATGTCCAGTTGATTATTGATACCACCTTTGAATAATTTTGATGTTTTACCACCATTTTCAAGGGTAAAACAACAAAGCTTCGTTAGATTTGCAAGTGAGGAAGGTAGGTTTTCTAATTTTGAATTTAAACGCAAATCTAAAAACCTAAGGTTTGGACACGGATAAAAAACAAAGTCGTGTAACATAGAAAAGCGGTTGCTCTGGAGAGATAAAAACTCGAGTTTTTTTAGTCCAGTGAAAGCTTGTGATTCAATATATTTTATTCTATTCCCGAATAACGACAAACTCATCAAATGTGTTAAATTCTTAAAAATGAAATTGCGCAGTATCTTCAACCTATTTTTTTCGAACAGCAATACTTTTGTCTGACTTGGAAATATTGGTACCTTGGTGTATCCACCACGTCCACACGAAACTCTTATTCCATTATCACTAAGCATACTGCACGTGCAGTTTTTGGGGCAGGACATATTCGATGACGGCACTACATCATGGCGCTGCATATTTTGAGATTTCTTCCATGGATGTGAACAGGGTAATGTAACGGGAATATCCATGGAAGGATACATCCCTTCATTGGCCTTGCCACAAATTTTTGCATCACTTTCTACCGATCGAGGTGATAGATCTGCATCCTCTACGATGAATGAAGCAAAGCAGAATGGCAACGTGGTGAGAAAGATAGTCCATGGAAACATACTTCACTGAAATATACACCGACGTTTTAATTCTCCTTGGCTATTCAATTCTTGTGATGCATCATATGAGACCCAGAATGATATATAAATCTAGAAACGAAACAAAATGTAAAGAAACATTATACTAACATCAGGTTAGGTTCATAAATGCAACTTTATTTAGTCAGTAATTTATAGTAATCGATAAATGTATCATCTGTATTAAGTATGATATACAAGAAAAAGCTTGAAATAGATGCACGTCGTACATTTTTATAGTAACTTTTTAAAAAGCGCATCCCTACGTTTGACTGTAGAGTGAGAATGGGGGGGGGGAGGGTATCCTAAAGTAATGTGTAGTAAGCCTAGGCGTCCTTGTTATCGCGATAACTCATTCTGTTGGCGATGGTATATATGCCATTCTTTTGTATCAAGCTGTTTATTTCTAAAGTTTCTACAATTAGGAGAAACGTAAATAAACTGATCATAGTATTTTCCATTTGAACTCGAAACTGTACCAACATAATGTCCCCGCTCTGTATCATCCCCAAGAACTCCAGCTTTAAATGACCTAAACAACATAATAATGCACTACCTGTATCCATTGCAGAGGGTTAAAGCAAACTTGTCGAAGTATGAGGATCTTGATTAGTTATTAAACGAAACGGTTATTGTGCTGTTATTATAACTTCCATGGCTATGCACACACATAGCAGTCAATTCTTTTTTTGTTGTTACAACACTATAAATACAATGAGTGTTTTTTGTAACCCCAAACCTCAAATAATCTTTCCCTTTTATTAGGTCAAATGAAGTGTGACTCATTTTTATCAAACACTCCTTGTCATGGGTCAGGTGCCACAAACAGGGAACACAATCGGCAGTTCAAACATATTCCATTTTCCACGCGAGGTTTTAACAAAATTAGAAGTTAAAAGTTTACATTTTCTCTAAAACGGAGGGTCAAAGTTCGTGTGTTTTCACGAAAGTCTTACCAATTGCATATACAAATACCATAACATATTGAGCCTTTTAAAAACCATGATTATGGTTCCTAATCTGACAGATAAAAAGAGTTTGTTTTCAACAATCAGTTCACCAAAATGATAACAGAATTAAAATACCTCAGTCGTTCTAACGTGAAAATGTTTCAAGTGTCTAGACCCTATTTTCAATTACCTTATTTTATAAGACAGGAAAGCAAATGCATAGAAGTGTCATCTTATACTGTCACTCAATACGGATGCTTTTCCTATGCTCTTCCTTAAATTATGTGATGCTCAGACACTTCAAACAATAGAATATTGTTGTGCAATCGTGTTTAATGGAAGTATGTGCAAGTATACTGGCAGCTTTAGGTGAATGTTGGGTAAAATGTTCCAAAATGCTTCACTTATTAAATGTGTAGACTTATAATGTGCTACACATTTAAGGGCAAATTTAATGTACTTATAAAAGTTGCTAATGCTATGTGTAGGTTCTTTGGATATGTCGGATATGGCTACCTTGATGTGTTAATAAAATCACTTATCTACTTATAGAGTAATTCTATCTTCTTTGTCTCTTGAGTTAGCACATTTATACTACCACAATACGTTTGGCCCATATCTGCTGCCTAATGGATCAAAGCAATGAAAAATTTGATCACTTTTCACAGTTAACAACTAATTTTGACCAAATTTGCACGTACATTTAATTTTGACCAATTTTTTTAAATTTGACGATAGTCAGGGAAGAATGTTATGTCCCAGCACATTTTCAGCACAAAAAAACTAAATGTCACGTACAAAAAGTTATCCAAGCTCGACGTTTGTAAGAGTGCGTCCAGCCTTTTTCCTCGTGTGAAATTAAAGTAAGCATCATAAAAGACAGGTGATGGACGCTATTGTCTTGGGCATTTTAACGACTTAGCAGATAGGCATTGTGCACCAGTGAACAAGAACATGTTTACCTCTGCGACGAGCATGGCCCCTGGCCTGACACACGTGGAGGGAATTCTGTTTGTTCACTTTGTATGTAACACAAATTACCAACAGTATGCTGAAGCCTTTGCCTGTTTTTTATGTATAGTTTAGGTAATGTTGGTCTTTTCTTTGGTATCGAGCCAGTCACTTACGCTTTGTCCATGGGTATTTTTACACAATGCATTTGCTGGATGGGTGCGGTTTTGTTCTTAAATAGTCATAAAATAATTTTTTGATGTGACAATTCTGCTTCCAATAAGTTTTTAATGTTTTTAAAGCAACACACATTTCCGTGGAAATTTTACAATACGCAGTATTTGAAAGAGGTAATGGGCAGAATGTTACTTGCTGCAAATCGAAAATTTACAATAGTGCATCTTTCGACATACTGGTTAGGCATATCGATATCCGATTTAATGAAGTTCGAAAAGTCTTGTAAGAAATGGGTGTCAATTTTATCTTAAAACATGGCGGTGTCCTATTTAATAGGTCTATAATTTAAAATCTAATGTGGTTGTTACTTTCGTACCATCTAGAGAATGGGTGGTGGGATATATGTCTCCGTCTGGTGGGAGAAGAAAACGTAACTGGTATCGTGGCTTATATTTACAAAATGTTGCTTCGATTGGTTCTGGGTACACGCTAAGTAGAATTTCAATGCTTTTCATGTGTCAAATCCAGAAGTTACGGAATGTTTATTGCTTTGATACAGAAAATTATATGTGAACCATATTTGCATGAAGCATGAGTCCAATAATTACTATTTCTACTCTAACGTTACGATTACACGAATAATTCTAGGCCATGATATGGTAGTTTATATATGTCAAAAAACGAAATAGTTATTCATGTGAAAGGTTTTGGACAATCTCTCTAATTTGAAAAGACAGCTTGCCTAGTTTCTCTTTTATGTGTACTCCAATTTAATGCTTCTTTGATAAATATACCAATGATATCAAACTCTCTCGTCTTCTCAATCGCAGTATTAATTACTTCTATATTTAAATTGATGGAAAACTTTTGTAGCGGATAATGGGAAGCTGTACATTTAATTTCCGAATAATCATAGGTACATCCTTTGCTGTAAAAGAGTTATAAACATTGCTGACTTCACTGCGTGCGTACGTACGTACGTACGTATGTATGTATGTATGTATGTATGTATGTATGTATGTATGTAATGTTTGCATATTTCCCTTTTTTAAGAGAGAACCAACGGAAAAGTCATAGTGCCATACCTTTAATGTATGATCTTTGTATTTTCAGACTGGGTGACGAAATACGTTTGCTTGAAATAAATTTGCAGCCAGGAAATGTGTTTTTATACCTTAACAAAATGTTATTTATTTATATCAATAATTGAATTTTTGTATGTCAAGAAGTAAAAGAACCCTTGATATCAATTCTTAGAGATATTAGTATCTAGAAATCGAATAAGTGACATCAAGAAATCATTTATTGTTATCCAAAAGTCGAATTGAATTCTTGATAACTGAATAAATCATTTGGCATTATCTTCTGAAGTTAGAGGTCAATCTTATTGTAACTTGGCAGATATGCCATAGATATTTAAACTTGACTTTCATCTGACCTCCAAATGACCTTGAACACCAAAATGTAGCTGTAAACAAATCTCCATGTCAATTTACACCTAAATGTTAACTTATCTGCCAAATTCTCGGTAGAAAAGGGATTTTTCCAAAAATATCAGACAAGTTTCGAATTGCCTCATTAAAATATGTCCACCATATTTATGTGCACCTAAAAGAGTCGATGATTTTTAAAAAAAGTTCACATGGGGTTGTTTAATCTCAGTGAAATTATATCGATTTGAAATCAGAGCTTCGTTTTTCATTTCTCATGCAAGATGACCGCCAACAATGGGTTTATGGGCTAAAATTTCAAATGGACGTATTTTTTTAAAAAACAGAAGACTTTTGGTTGATTTTCAAAATATTATCTACTAAATGAGTGTAACCTTTGTGTTTCACCTACTCTATATATACATGCATGCCTGTTATGTAAAAATTGAATATTGCAAAATATACCTTGTACTTTTTTTTCACTTTTGGGCTAATTTTGAAAAAAATAAAATAAAATGTTCTACCCAAAATTTTACACAACTTCAAGTTTTGTTCTCTTCGCTTTTTGAGATTTCTCGATAAAAAGACGAAAAATGCCGTAAAACAACTATATATATATATCACTAAAGTGACAGTCAAGGTCGCTTCAAGGTCATTTCAATTTCATTGAACATGTCCAAATTTTTTCTAATAATATGATCTATCAAGATGCCAAGTTCCATCAAGCATAGATTTCTGTACCATAGGGGTGACACCTGCTGGTGGAAAGCAGCAGTAGTGGATGTGTGGCCTCTGACTTTGTAAGGCCTTTTCTCTATGAAGTAAGGCTGGGTAAATTCTGAATTTTGGTGGAGTGGTGTTTGAAGGAACAGAGAACAGGAGGAAAAGTCCAACAATGGGTGTCAGCCTGGAAACTTGGAGGGCTAGAGTTGGCTACTTCATCTGCCATGGCCCAAAGGACAGGTTCAGCCCACCAGTCATTAGAATAACCAGGCAGAGCATGAGCAGGTCAATGAGGACAGTATGATTCCTGGCAGTCTTATTGATAGTAGCCGGTGATGTGGAACAGAACCCTGGACCTCCAAAAGAAAGACAAACAAGGCTGTCTTCAACAGGTGAACTGGAGAAGGCTGATGCATTAATCAAACAACTAAAAGAAGACATTAAAGAACTTAGAGAAGAAGTTAAAAACGCCACGAAAGAAAATGCCAGTACCCAGAATGATATTAGTCACATGAAGGATGAAATTAACTGAAAAAGGAAAACCGAGTCCTGAAACAGAGAGTAAGCAAAGCTGAAGACCAATCAAGAAGAAAAAACATCATATACTGAACCCCAATGAAAAGTATCCACATGCCAATTTTGAAGTATTTTATTGTTTATACTTGAAACATTTCATACCTAGACGTGCTTAGAACTTAACAAAGCATTCACTTTTCTGGCGTAAAAATAATGTCACGCTCTACCGACATTAACGTCACTTACAGGCAAAAAATGTCATTAACTGCCCTAATTGAAAGTCACACAAATTTTTCTGTTCAATATGGGATGTGGCCACCTCGAGCATCAACACATGCTATACATCTGCGGCGCATACTGCTGACCAGGGTTTGAATTCTGTGTTGGGGAACATTATTCCATTCTTCCTGCAGAGCTTGGATCAGCTGGTTTCGGGTAGTAGGCCTAGGTGTCCTCCGTTGAATACCTTGGCCTAACTGATCCCACAAATGTTCAATAGGGCTCAGATCGGGTGAGAACGCTGGCCATTCCATGACATTGATGTTGTTCTCATTGAGAAAGTTCATTGTTAATCTTGCAGAGTGTGCACGTGCATTGTCCTGCTGAAAGATCGCCAGATCTTGATGCTGCTCCATAAATGGGACCATGTGCGGCTCCAGCACCTCATCAATGTACCGCCTAGCATTGAGGATCCCTTGAATGACCACTAGGGGTGTCCGGTAGCGGTTGCTGATGCCTGCCCACACCATGACAGAGGGTCCACCCCATCGATCTGCCTGACGGACACAGGCATCTGCATATCTCTCCCCAGTCCGGCGCCACACACGTTCTCTGCCATCTGCTCTGCTGACACAAAAACGGGACTCGTCAGTAAAAAGGACGGTATTCCACTGCTGGCGAGTCCACCTGGAGTGTGCTCTACACCACTGCAGTCGTCTTTCTCTTCTGGGTTGGGTCAGCAGGTTACCCCTGTAAGGTCTTCTGGCTGTTAGGCCACTGCTCCTCAGTCGCCTCTCCACAGTAGAACTACTGACAGGACGGTGATTCACCCCTTGAGTCTCACGGGCTGTTTGGGCTGCTGTACGGAAACGGTCTCGCAGGTGCATCAGCCGGATGTGACGGTCTTGGCCAGGTGTTGTCACTCTTTCTCGGCCAGGCCTAGGCCGATCATCTACGGATCCAGTTTCTTGTTGCCGTTCAATTAGTCGTTGGATGGTGCGCCGAGTACACCCCATTCTTTGTGCGATTTGAGTGATTGGGACTCCACCCTCTGCAAGCCCCAAAGCATGGTGTCTTTGACCTTGGCTCAGACGCGGCATGATCGCCTCAACACACCTGAGACCACTGGCTTTTTTCTTGGCTGAACATCCCTTTTTAAAGCCACTGAAAACATCAGGTCATTTTAGCCATCCAATAGGAGTGGTGGTCAGAAGCCATATTCGGTGCACAAAAGTCACATGCATTATGTAACAACCCAGCAAAAGTTAAAAAGTTGTCCTGAATGACCCTGATGTAGGCTCCAAACCATGCATATATGCACACACAGTACTTAGTAACTTACAAAATTAATTTGTTAATTTTTTTATGTGGATACTTTTCATTGGGGTTCAGTATAATACACGGGATATAAGAAACATGATGATGGTCAGGAAACCTGGGACGAATGTGAAGAAAAAGTGAAAAATATGATAAGTGAAAAATTTAACATTGATTCAGGTGTTGTGGAAATAGAGAGAGTGCAAAGACTTGGTCGCCGTAAAGTTAGAAGGCAGGGTGCAGAAACAGAGCCAGTAAAACCAAGACCTGTCATTGCAAAACTGAATAACTGGAAAAAGAAAATTGCAATTATTGCAGATGCACCAAAGAAACTTCGAAACTCAAATGTTTCAACATATGAGGACTTCAGTCCAGAAGTGAGGGATATCAGAAGGAGACTAATTCCACACAGAAATGAAATGAAAAATGCTAACCCAACCAAAAAAGTTCATTTGAGATACAACAAGTTGGTTTGTGAGGGAAAGGAATATACAGTCAACGACACAAAAGCACTTGTTGCACTTAATGAGCAAAGAGACTGGGCAAGTGTTGCACTTAGTCAATCAGCGTAGAGGTGAAGGCCAGGGCCAGCCTCATGAAAAGACTGTAATAACAACAATAACAATGACCATAGTTTCAGGGGAAGTACATGTGGTACTGATCCCAAACCCAAAAACACTGGATTTATTACATGGAACATTCAAGGACTCAAGAAACTTTCTAGAAACTTTGATTTTTTAAATGTTATTACCAAATATGATTTCATTGCTTTGTCCAAAACTTGGGCAGAAAGTGAAACCGAATTTGAACACATGATTGATACACATAAATGTTTCCCCTTGAGCAGGGAAGGCACTCATCCAACTGGACACAATGACGGTGGAATATGTGTATACATACACAAATCTGTTGTTCAGTTCTTCAAGCGCATTCATGACAAATGTTTATTTGCTATATTTTTTATTGTTGATAAAGCTTTTACATGCACTAGTCAGGATGTACATATTGCAATACCTTATTTACCCCCCGAAGGTTCACCTTTCTATTCCTCTTTTGCTGACAAAAATGGGATAATGTTGTTGGAAAATGAAATATTTGATATACCATCCAAAACAGGTGACTTATCAATGATTATGCTCATTTACCCGTTGCTTGCATGCTGAAGTTTGCAGGCAAAAATCTGACCACATGTACATCAAATCCGGCAAAGCGGGTTAAATTTATATGGGATCCAATAAAATCAGAAGAGTTTTTGGGTAAGTTAACTGATTGTACATCAGCCGATATGTTTGAGAAGTTCAACAAAGCAATAGAGTCTGAAAATCCTGATTCATGTGTTGAATCGCTGCATAAGATTTTTTATTATGCAGCAGAGAATATGCTGAGCTCTGGTCCAATAAACAACAGGAGAGATAGAAACATGCATATGAAATGGTGGGATGATGAGTGTGAAAATGCCAAGTTGAAGAAAAACAGATTATTAAACAAGTTTAGAATATCTAGAGACGAGATTGATCTACAAAGTTATTTAGCAGCTAAGACAGATTTTAAGAATTTGTGTCAGATAAAAGAAAAAGGTTTACAGCATAGTATTAAAGAAAAAATAGAGCAAAAGTTCCAGAAATCGGATACAGCTGGGTTATGGAGATGCTTCAAAGAGTTATCAAAGGGCAAAGGATCATTTTCATGCATTACACCAGAGAGTTGGTTTGAATATTTTTCTTCACTTTTAAATCAAAAGCCAGAGGTCGATGAGCCAAATGAAGAGAATGTACCTCATTTTTTAACTATGCATGATAGAGAAAGTGAGTTATGCTCAGGTAACCTACCAGAGTATTTAAACAGCGATATTTCAGAACAAGAAGTGATGGATGCCATATCTGACCTGCCTAAGTATAAGTTACCTGGAGTCGATGGGATCATAAGTGAATTATTAAAACATGCCAAGTCAGTGTTAACCCCTTATGCAACCAAACTATTCAGTATTATATTGACCTCTGGTAATTACCCAGAAAAGAGGGGCAAAGCTATTCTGATACCGTTGTTTAAAAAGGGTTTTCCAAACATTAATGGTAATTATAGAGGAATATCTCTGCTGTCTATTCTCAGTAAAGTGTTTTCATCTATTTTAAACAAAAGGCTTACAAGGTGGGCGGAGGAGGAAAAAAAGACAAGAAATTCAAGCAGGATACCAAAAAGGACAGTCAACAGTTGATCATATTTGATTCAGTTTCCCATTTCTTACTGTGGTTCAGACTTATAAATGAAGGAATTCACGGAAAGATACTAACAGTGTTACAATCAATGTATGGTAAACTTTCATCATGTGTGCAAACATCTGAAAGATTAACAGATTTCTTCACCTGCTCTGTTGGAACTCGTCAAGGTTGTATATTGAGCCCTTTTTTGTTTATAATTTATTTCAATGAGCTTATAAAAGAAGTGGAAAAATGTGGATGTCAGGGTGTTTTTATTGATGAGACATTTCCGAACCTTTGTTTACTTTTATATGCAGACACTGTGGGTCGCTTGCAAAAGCTCATTGATACAGTGAAATTGTACTAAGATAAATGGGATCTCAAAGTTAACTTGGATAAAACAAATATTATGGTTTTTAGAAATGGAGGTATAACAAAAAGAAATGAACGGTAGTAATATGGTGAGCAAAAATAAGAAGTAAACCCACATTATAAGTACCTATGTATCTTGTTTTCCTCCCGTCTAATTTGGACACCAATATTGCGCACAATAGCCTCTCAAGCCCAGAAATCCGTTATTCTTATCAAGCAGGTATCAGGCAAATATGGGGGGCTACCCAGTGGTTTAGCTTTTGAAATGTTTGATAAGATGGTTGTCCCTATACTAACTTATGGAGCTGAAGTCTGGGGCTTTATGTATGCTAAACATATAGAAGAAGTACAGTTCAATTTTTGTAAATATGCTTTAGGTACATCTTCACACTCTAGTAATGCACCAGCACTGGGTGATTGTGGAAGACAACCTTTGTGTGCATTTTATTATAAAAGGTGCATCAAATATAGGCTGAAGATACTTAGGATGCCTAACACAAGGCTACCTAAGGCCTGTTATCAAATGTTGAAATAATTTGATGAAAATGGGAGAGTTACATGGGCAACTCACGTAAGAAACCTGTTAGATCGTTATGGTTTCAGTGTGGTATGGCTGTGTCAGGAAGTTGGTTCTGAAGACTGTTTTATTAGAAATTTTATTCAGAGAGTTAAAGATTGTAATTTTCAAGACTGGTATAATAATATTAATGAAAGTGAAAAACTGCGAACATATCGTTACTTTAAATCTTTACTGGAGCCTGAAAAATATTTGTCATGTATATCTGTAAGGAAATATGCCATTTCATTAACAAAACTGAGAGTATCAGACCACAGAATTAGGAATTGAAGTCGGTAGGCATAAAGGATTAGATGTATATGATAGAATATGTCATTTTTGTAATTTGCAGTGTATAGAGGATGAGTATCATTTTGTAATGATATGTTCCTGTTTTACAGACTTGAGAAATCAGTATCTACCAAGGTATTATATCATGTATCCTAATGGAGAAAAATTTAGATCTCTCATGACTTTTCAAAATCCTTCAGTCATATGTCAGAGAGCAACATTTGTTTTCCAGGCATTTAGATAGAGAGATCGCATATTGAAATCCGTTAACGATTGAACATGTACAATTTGGTTTATATGGATTAATGTATATTTTTGTCACTCCAAATTTAAATGTCTGTAATACACTATGTACCATGGGCCTGAGGCCTTATAGTAAGTATTATAAACTTACTCTACCATAGGAACCCAGCATAACACCTAAATATGGCTATTCTCATGCCCACTTTTGGATTCAGTGTGGTAAAGCCACTTCAGCATCAATAGCGGAAATCCCATTGTCTACAGCATATGCTCAGTTTCATAATCGCAGACACCAGAACCTGTTACCGCCATCATGCTCACTTCGTCACGCAGCAGCTCAATAAAAAATGTCGCCGGCTAATCAGCGCTAATCTCCAGGTAGCAGCCATTGGGAGAGGCAGCTTCACGTTTTCCTTGATATCAACAAATTGTCAACATTTGTTGATATCGATACATGATTTCTTGATATCAATGATTCGATTTTTTCACAAGTAAATCATGGAGAATTCTTGATAATTATAATTCATTGTTTGGTGTCAAATTGTTGATATCAAGAATTGATCTTTTCATATCAAGAAATGCCTAATATATAATGAAACGGCGCCCCAAAGATGCCTACCTTATCTTTTCGATATCTTCAAACTTGACCGAATTATACATGTCTACAGTTCAATTACACATATCTAAAAATCAATTTTATATATTTTAAAATCATTCAAATAGTACAAGGGTGACCCATGTATGTATTTATGCAGTAGAACCTGTCAATGAGTCCACTCTATTAAGGGACCACCTGTCAGAAAGGACCATTTCTTACAGGTTCTATGGGTGGTCCCTTAAGACAGAACCAATATAATGCTTTTTGTCGAAACAACCAAAATAACACACATTTCTCGTTTCAAAAGATTTTGGCGGAGAATTGAGGCTATAACAATATGAAATTTCTTCAGCTATCAAGTATTCCACATGTTGTGAACCACCCAGGGTCAACAAGGGTAACCGGATGTCCAATACTGAGGATGATGAGCAATGACAGGTTTGAAACCATTTTTAAGTAAAAAGGATACGAAGACGTTCATCTGGTAATTCCACAGATACATGTGATAAGTGTTATCGATATGTATCAGAGATCTGGCCCTGGACCAGTTTTATTACTTTAAAACTGTTTTCGTTTTAATTTGGAAGGAGCTAGATCACAGAACTATTGCATTGCAGATTTCTTATCAGATCTGCGAAATAGCGTGATGAGTCACTTAATGGTAATCACGCGAGATATCACGAGAGTTATCACGAGGTACAGTCCTCAGGGCACGTCAATCAGGTATCATCCATGTGGATATTTTCCATTCCCTGCTCTAAATCTATCCATTGGATACGTCAATGAGATATCGCCTATGGGACATTTTCGATTGCTAGCTCTAAAGCTTTATTCCATAAAGGGGCCCTAGGGAGGGTAATACAGGTATATGTGTCACGGCTATCACGTGTGCTGTTCTGTATCTCATAGAACAGTACCATATTTGGTAAGGAGCGCTGGACTACCTTGCTCTTGGACTCCCCAATACGACCTGTTGTTGTTTTAGGCCTATTACTTTGAAATAAATTGCCAGTTCCTCTTTCAGGCTGTTTGGTATACAAATAAAGTCATCGTACTATTAGTTCATGAGCTGAAGGACCAATTTTGACCAATTGGTACCATCTGAGGGCACCAAACTTAACAATGCTTTTTTGATCGGTGTATATGTCAGGAACTCAAAACAGCATGGCGGACTTTTCTGCGGCACAGCTTTTAGTCAGTATACGCAATTTAATATATGTATGTTATTTTGCATAAAAGGTGAAAAAAATTCTGCATAGTGATTCGTTTGATGAGTATACAAGGCAAAAGGTAGCAAGATTTAAATCACAGTTTCTTAATTGAAATGGAAACTTGAGGAAATGGAGGTGCTAATCAATTTTAATAAATGTGCAAAGACTGCTAATCATTGCTAATCAATACAGATTTATAATAGTGAAAGTGCTAAACATTGTAGAATACGGTAACTTGAACAGGTCAATATATGCCTCATCCAAACAACTGCTAATCAATGTTGAGGAACTTTCATACACTGCTAAACAATACTTATCAATATTTATTCATGGTAAGGAAAGTGTCAATCAATAAGACAGTCTCCCTGTTTGGAGAAGTTGGAACTCATAGACAAGCTAGGGTTTCCCATATGCCAAAAAATGTATACTGCGACGTACATATATTGTTTTTACTGTCACTATATATCTAATTTACACAACACATATTAGCATATCACAATAGAAACCATATTTTGGCCAAATTGAATTGTAAATTTGAACATATAAAATCAATTAGATGCAGGTTGTTGAAATGAATATAGATTATTCTTGATTGTAAATATTACAAAACCAAATTATTATGTACAATAGCTGTAGGTTCATTGTATGGACATGATATCAGAATTAAAGGACAAATAACATTTATCAATGCTTAACCAATGTATAGAACCCTTTAGAAACAACAGACAAGGAACTTTTGCAATGGTAGCTAGGATTGAAAACAGAAAAAACGTAGACTTCCCGACATACAATAGATTTCAAGTATTTCAACCTAGACATGACGCAGACCTATTGGACAGACAAAACCAGAGGTCAGAGATATGAACTAGGCTTAAATGTAGAAAATGAAGAAGAGTTTCCTTTTTTAGAAAGAGAACCACTCTCAAATACACGGTGGCGCCCTCTACAAGACCAAAAAGGCTACACAAATCAAAGAGGAGAAAGACCACAAACAAACCAGAGACAATCAAGAGAAGCAAGAGTCACCTACCAAAAAGAGCAAAGATACCACAGATGGAGAGACAGAGCGCAACAATATCCCAAACTGCAGGGGCCAAGAAGACATTAACTATAAATACATCTATTGTTAAAATTATAAACTCATCAAGCAAACAATTGACACAAAGACAAGTAAAGTTGCTTAAAAAGGGATTGAAATTCACAGCGACACCAAGAAAAGACAGAAGATTAAGTGTGTGATATTTTAAAATTTTGTCGCACATTACGTCTGAAAGAACTTTTCCACAATACAGACAAGGAATGGGATAATCACTGGGCAAAGGAAAAAATTCTTTCACCCCTCCTAAAAGTCAAAATGAGACATTATAAAAATGTATTGACAGACTGAAACAAATTGCGCACTCTCTCCACGAAGTACCTTCACCCACCAACAAAAATAATTTAACTAAAGAGGAGCTACAAGCTATGAATGAATTGCAAACTGACAATTCTATCATACTTAAGGAAGCAGACAGGGATGGAGCAGTTGTCATTATGGACACCAATTATTATGCTGAAAAGATAAAATCATTACTTAATGATGAAAAATTTTATGAGCGATGCAAACCAGACAGAGAAAATGAAGTGAGTGATAAATTAAGAAAATTTATTGACAAATATCGTAACATTTTTACAACGAAATAAAAAAAAATCTAGATAGTTTGCAGTTAAGAACAAGTAATTTATACGGCTTAACGAAAGTTGATATTATCAAAAAAGCAATAAATGAACAAGATGGTATATATGTACATATTATTTGACCTAAAGATTTAAAACCAATCGCCGCAGGACCTGTATGCAATACGAGTAGGCTTAGTGAACTCACAAACAAAATTTTAAAACCGTACGTATTACATGTCGACAGCTACGTGCGTGAAAATATCGACTTCATCAATAAAATATCAAGAGAGCAAGTCAAGGATCGGTATTTAGTCAGTTTTGATGTGATTAATTTATGTAGCAACATACCTCATGAGTTAGGAAAGCGTGCGATTGAATACTGGCTGAACAAATATCCTGACACAAAAATCAACGTTTCACAAGAGAACTTATTGTGGAAGGTCTTTCACTAATATTAGAAAATAATGTGTTCAGATTTGATGGAGAACACTACATACAGAAAAAAGGGTGTGCGATGGCAACTAAATGGGCACCAACTTATGCAACGCTTAGTCTTGGATATCTAGAAGTTTTAATGTACGAAAAACTTGGACATGAATCCTTCGCCATGTTTTTTAAAAGGAACTGGAAACGTTATCTAGATGACCGTTATATCATGTGGACAAAGTCGCTGTCAGATTTACACGATTTTCACCAACTTTTAAATCAGCTTGAACCGAGTATTCAATATGAAATGAAATATAGTCAATGTGAATCAACAGTTTTAGACTTGAAAGTTCTTCAAAATGATGGAATGATTCATTGAATATATACTTCAAGAATACAGATACTCATCAGTATGTGCCATTCAATTCATGTCACCCACGGCACACTCAGACAAATATCCCATATAATGAAGCAAGAAGGATCTGCACAATTGTAGAAAATACAAATAGAAAAGCAACGCGTCTGGATGAACTGGGAAATTTTCTAAAAGCCAGGGACTACCCAGATTCACTCATTTCAGTGGGTATCCAGCGAGCTTTAAGTGTAACACAAGAATCATAAAGAAAGGACCGCAAAAATCACAAGGGGGACGACAAAAATCTGGTCATGACCACAAGATACAATCCTAACAATCCATTGATAATACCAAAAATACATGAAACCATTAAAATTTTGGAAATGGATCCCTCACTTGGAGAAATATTTTAAAATCTGAATTTTATTTCAAGCCAAAGACAGCCTCGTAATTTAAAACAAATTCTTACGAGAGCAAACTTTGAATCAAGGGACAGTCAGCGGGAGCAGAAAAATGTGGTCTTCCTCCTTGTAACAATTGTATAAACATGATAGTTACTGACACAATTTCCCTGGACACAACAGGGAAGCTACCAAACTTTCAAATTAGAACAGAAATGGACTGTTTGAATAAACATTTGATTTATGCGATTGTCTGTAGATGATGCAATGAGGTATATATAGGATCTACAGGCAACGAACTCCGCAGGCGCATGACTGTACACAGACAGCAATCACGGGAGCCTGAGACACAGCAAATCCAGTTCAGTGAACATATTGATAGTTGTTCTGATCTTGTGCCTAACTTCTTTGTATGTCCCATATATCAGATGTAAAATGATTCTGACATAGAAAGAGAGCAAAATGAATTCATATGCCAACGTAAATACAAGCCTAGACTGAATGGTGTAATTAACTAATTATTTATAGTAATCTGGGACAAATTAGGCCTATTTTCATTATGAAACGTTTATTATTAATTGATATGGCAATGACGTCATGTAATATGCCTAAATCAGTAACATAACAAATGAACGTCATATTATGCTTCTATGCTAATAGATTTCACTATAACAACAGATAGCGTCAAGATTATGCTGGACTGAAAATTATTTCAATATCTATGCGTTATGGAGCTTAACAATGCATTAAAATGCTAAAATCGGTCGCGTCTGAAACGCAAAAATGCTTTTATACTTTATATATATATATATTTATATATTTGTATATATATATATGTATATACATACATATATATATATATATATATATAATTTATATGTAGATCACAATACATAATAGAGGACTGGTAAGAATAGAAATGAATGCCGTGGATAACTGTGCTTAAAGCGGATTTTGTCTCCTATCACATAATTTTATATAACAAAAATCCTAAATGTAACTACCCACAAGTGTGTGACCTTCAGAGTAATGTGAAGGTCACCAAAATTTAGTCATCGTGATGCAGTATACAATAACCTCCAAATAGTAAAATAACGCAAAGTGTGGTTATACATGCAAAGAATGTGAAATTTCACGAGGATGTATATGTGCCTTACAATGAAGGAACAATCTCCGCAGAGCCTGTTATTACAATTTTAAAATTTTATACCCAGACGGCCCACAAATGTAGTACCTGCAGGTTATATCCTCCACACGGATGTGACCTTCAAAATAGAGTCAACGACAAAAAAAATCCAGGGATCAAAGGATGACCCAGAGGCATGTTTGCATAATTTTTCAAGAGATTTGGACCATGTATTCATGAGTTATTGAGATTGCAGAAATGTAATACTTGATCTACAAGCTGAGCGCAGCAACCCCCCCCCCCTTAAAAAATCCAATCAATGTGGGTATAATAATGGCTTTTTTCTTACCCATGTGGATTAATTTAGTATTTATAGGTTGCATGAAGTTCATTGTGCCAGCTGTTAACTGGATACAAACATAATATGTATATTTCAAGTATAATTATAATGTAGTGGCCAACTATAACAAAACAGGATTCACCATATACAGCATTTGTGGGCCGTCTGGGTATAAAATTTTAAAATTGTAATAACGGGCTCCAGCTGGTCTTCTGGAAAGTCCTTCATGCATTTTTGTTATACCCTAAGGTGTACCAACGCAGGTATAAAGGTTTCGTTTGGTGCCCTCAGATGGTACCAATTTTCAGTCTGGCTCATGGACTAATATATAATCTTAGATATCTATAATTCGGCCATCTGTAAAGATATCTAAAATTGACTTATAGATATCTTTAACTCGATTTTTATCTGTTGAAACGGCTTGCCATATATATTTAACTTATAGTGATCTTTGATACTTGGTCTAGATACTGAAATATACATGTATCAGTATCAGACCACCACAGATATCTGTATACAAGAGGATACATCTGAGATTGTCTTTGTCCAAAACGAGAAGTCCATAATATCTTGTTCTGACCAGGTGTTCTGGAGGCAAATTGCGCTGAACATAGGCCTAGGTCTATACATACGTATACAGTATATCAACATATAGTTTCAGGGAAAGATTGTATTTCTGACACAACAGCTTTCGGAATATTTGCTTGTATTGGTTGATTGATTTAAAACATACATGTATCAGTGTCAGGCACCCTTGCATTTTGAATAACACTAAACTTTCACATTTCAATTTTTTTTTAAAGAATGGCTTCAAATGGTCTTTGTCTGGCATCAATTCCTCGTTGAAAAAATTCTGATCGGGAAAAGACAGCGAGAGATGAAAAAAGATTGGAACTTGTGCAGGTCAATACAATATGGCAGTCTGCCATATTGTATTGACCTGCACTAGTTCCAATCTTTTTTCAGGAGTATTACTAGCAAATCAAGAGATATGGAATTTTTTTACACAAATTCATTATGATACCTAGGCTATAGCCTACAGTGCTTTAATTAAACAATGAATTTCACGATCTGGGGGGGGGGACCACATGTATTCTTACTTGTTTACATGTAATTTTTCTTTGAATTCCATCACACTAAGTAAGTGTCCAACATCTCAAAGGGAGCCCCATGGTACTCAGAAAATCGAAATCCGCTCTCACTTTGCAGCACGTACATTTGGGGTCCCATTTGGGTTGCGCTGAAATTGCGATCCTTTGCGCATTCCATTACAGTTAAATTTTTCACACAACAAAGCACTATGTATTACTTACATTGTCTTTAAACAAATCCTAACCGATAATAAATCAAGGCAACTTAAACATTTTAGTAAACGTGTGGATAAGCATCGCCTCAAGGCTGACCTTGCCTTGAAAGTTGAATGCTGAACGCAGGTTCAGCCTGTTTCCAAGAACACATGTGAAGCACCAGACTGTGATTCCCTAGATTAGAACACGACAGATTCTGTCATTCTATGCAGACAATGCCCTGATATGCGTTCTGTCACTTTGGTCTTTATTCCTTGTCTATTCAAATAAAAGAGGTTGATACATGCAACAACCACCAAATTCGTCCTCCGTGCGAACACATGACCGCTCAGTCAATCAGTCAATTTGGGTCATGAGAACTGGGATGAAACAATAGAAATCACCGACTGACAAAGTCATAAAACAGATTTTTCTTTTTCATCAGAAATAAATTATGGTCGGCAATTTTTTGCGGGGTCGGCTGAGCAACACAACACAACATTTTTTCTTTTTCTAGGCCCGATTTTTTTTTTCAATTATGTACTTTCTAATGTGGGCCGTAAGATTGAAATATAACCCGCTGAAATGAATCAATTCTCACAACCCTGCACCATGAGGATTGCTACAGCTCAGACTTCAAAGCATGATCATCGACCTCTCCATTCTGTACTTCCCAAGAAGTAGGTCAGCGTCCAGCACTGGCTGACTTTTGTAAACAACGTGAAACTGACGTGCTATAGTCTCGTCTTGAAAATACTTTAAATATTCCAAACTAAAAAAAACAAACAAAAAACAAAATAGGGTGTCTCATGATGTCAAATTTATTGTGAAAAAAAAAAAGATATGCAGTCCAAAGCTGTGGTAACAGTCGAAAACAATCCCGTCCCTCTTCAACTAAAATAGACTCGTCTTGACTCGAAATACAGTGGTGTAAGTGGGTGAAAGTGCCCTGCCCAAAATGCTTCCGTTTTCGGGTCAACGGAGCCAAGAACCGATGTTCTTGTGCAAAGAAAAAAAAGAAAGAAAGAAAAAAGAAATACAGACCCCACTATACCTGTTGAATATATCTTTAATTACTTTTGTAAATATCTGATTGACACTTATCTATGCTACACGTTACACCAGACGTCATTCAGTGATGCTATGCGAGAGAACTACATCTCCATTTACGCTATGGCGGTAGTTTGATCCCGGAGTTTGATTGCAGAGCCATTGAAACACAAACTACGCATAAAATTAACATTGGTTCTAGTTTATTTCAAATTTGTCAGAAACTCATATTTCGACACAAGCTACAAGTACAATCACAAAAGATAATTTATGTGAAGAAGGTAATGAGGTTTTGGACAGGTTTCATACTTTTACACCACCATGTAAGTAGTTGGGCACGGCTCGCCCTCAAAAAAATTAAATAAAACAAATAATGGCCAGGCGACCAGGCTTTTTTCCCGCTTTTTTTAACCATCCTGAGGCAGCAATTTTATATCACAAAACATGCGAACGGACTAATTCTGTTAATGATTTTTTTTTTTGTTTGTTTTTGTTTTTGTTTTTTTGTTTGTTTTTGTTTTTGTTTTTTTTTTTTTTGTTTGTTTGTTTTTTTTTTTTTTTGGTTTTTGTTTTTTTTTTAAGTTTCGGCATCAATCAATCGCGTGCTTCAGCTATTAGTGACTCTGTAGACGCTTACACAATGTAGAAAGTGAAATAGGTATAGGCAGATCGTTGTTTTCTAATTTGTTTCTGCATGCTTAATTTTTCCAGAGATGTGATCTCCCGTTTAGATACTTTTTCCTGCGATTTTTTTTTTTACGCATTGATGATTGCACAAAATGAAAATGGATCGCATACCTCATGGCAATTGTTACACGTTCTGAAAGTATGGTTTATTGTGTAATGATCTAATGCATTAAATGATTTATAAATCATACTCAAAGCAGGCTACATTACCTGGCAAAGTGGATTGAAAATTGCGTTCACCTAATTAAAGTTCCTCTGGGTTTTTGCTCCGTCGACTGTTCAGGCCTGCAATATACACACTGGCTCAGTCTTTCTTCGAAGAACTATGGATGAATCAGACCTATTTGTTGCAATGTGTCTTCTCCGCTTCGGTGCACTGCTGTGGCCATACAACGAACTAGAAGGCCTATTCTTTAGCTCCTAGTATTTTTCCAGCTTTCAACAAAAAAAATCGACTAAAGGTGCCAGTTATTGCAGCTAATTTTGTCATCGTCAACACGAGATTGCCTCTTTAATTGCTTCACACAGTAGAGTTGTCTGGTCAACCTTTAAATAGGCTTGAAGCTCAGATAAGGTTGTTGATACGCCGGCAAAAAGCGCGCCTTTATCATGTGATGCTCTTCTGGAATGCAAATTTCCTCGACATACGGAAGCCCTTCGGGATACTCGTTTGGCTAAAATACTGAATTCTTTCTCGACAAGGAAGTGTTTTAACTTATGTGTAAATACAGGGAAATGTCCGCAACTCACACTTATCTGTTATATATATAATTCAAGTGTCATGTACCACACAGCAGACAAGATAAGAATCCTAGCTTGTTCCACTCTGCAGTATATATGCAAAATGGCCAGGCCACAAAGGTAAATTAAAACAAAATCCTGACTTTTATTATTTCCATATTATTGCCATATTGGTTCCATGCGCACTTGCGCACCTATGTATGTACCTACACACCTGCCCTCTTCCGGGCGTACCTGTACCTACCTACCTGCCTATCAACCTACGACCAATAGGGTGGTGACAGTTGTAGGAACACTTTTGCACTGGCCAGTGATGATAGGTCCGCTGTGCATTCACACTTTGATTCATTCATTTACACTTTGGACTCACACTGCGTAAGATCCACACGGTCTACAGTGAAAATAAATAGATAAATATAAAATAAATATAAAATCTTTGTGGAATCCAGCACTAAAATTCTCCTCTGCAATCTGTTCATGGTTAGCCGCCTGATCTTGTACTTAATGTGCAATCCCTTATTTGACGCTTGTAGGTCTACACTTTTTCAACACGTTTTCAGCCTATGTCTGGTGATTTTAATTGCTTTTGGAGAAAATACTAAACATTGAAGGCACAGGCCTATCTATTTTTTTAAATGTACGGGTATAAAATGTGTCTAGTGTCACATTTTTGGACCATATCATTGCCTGTTGTAGCTTATTATTGTCTCTAATAACTCTTGCGACCTGCAAATTCTTATAAAAATGAAACTTGCAGCATGAAATCCATCGTAACGGAATAACATTTTGGACAAAATTTTTGCACATTTTATTCTCTCAGCAGTTATTTCTGAAAGGAAACCGTACAAAATCATTATTATGGTTTAAAACTCCATCCAAGCAATAAAAGTCAAATTGAATTATATATGTAATAATTTGGTTCTTGGCAAAAAATCGGAATGAGGGCAGCGTGACGGAATAACATGCAAATGACTCGTGATTTCTGAAAGTAGTACATGTAGGTAATTCTCTGTTCTTTGCCTTACCATTGTAAGCTGTCTCTATATTTAGT
>CAXHWN010001633.1:79400-111400 GCA_964020975.1 Hermodice carunculata | reverse complement strand
GAAAAGTTCAGTCAGGGATGTTTCAATGCAAGTATCATTAAAGACTCTACTGGAGCCAAAAGAAAACTGAAGCTTATTATATTGACGGAACGGAATAACATTTGGCCGTAACGGAGTAACTCCTACCAAAGAAGTTGATAAACCAGCATATTTCAAAAAGACCAGGGTGCATCGAGGACTTTAAAGTAGCAAAAGTATAACAAATACGTTCTATTATGAACTCACTTACGCAATATTCCTTCTTATTAAAAAGATCATTTCATTTTGGACCCAATAATATAGATAGTACATTTTGTGTGTCACGGAATAACAAGGGAACTAAAGAAACATGAGGTCCCTTGAAATATATGACCGAACTTTTTGACACCTTGTTATTGTTACTACATCTTAATTTATGACGGATTTCAAGATTAATGCTTCCGCTTTAATCTATTCAGTAACACACTGAATGCCCATTTGCGTGTGTGTTACTATGGATAAGAATAGCCAATATCGTAACGGAATAACAAAATAAAATGAGTTTTCTATGGCTTTGGGACCCATAATATCCAGTTCAGATGCGAATGTCTGTATGATGATATAGGTTTTTACTTCTGGGCATTAGGCCTTATGTAGGAATTTGATTAAATCAATGACTAGAGAACGAAATATTTTCTACATATATGGTACAGTGTAACTTTTCTTTTATGACCATGCATTAATATTTGATCACAAAGATGTTGTGACATCAAAGGTCAATTTTCACAACGTAGAATACTAAAGACCTGTAGAGCAGGCGATTGTGGTGCATCACAGACAGTTGCTTAATACAGTTGATTGCAAAAACAGGCTAGCTATATATATATATATATATATATATATATATATATATATATATATATATATATATATATATATATATATATATATATATATATATATATATATATATATATATATATATATATATATATATATGTATATATATATTGTTTTTCTAGGATTTTTTCTTTCTTTCTTTCTTTTTCTTTCCTTCCTTCCTTTTTCTTTCTTACTATCTTCTCTCTCTTTCTCTTTCTCTTTTCTGCTTTACCTGTAATTTTGTTCGACAAACTCCAAACTTGGCATGAATATACCTTTATGCAGGGACTTTCGCGTTTTCATGTAGAGGATTGTAGATGTTTAAAATTATGCAAACTAGGGGCATTTGAAATATTAAATCTTGAATATCTTCAAAACTGTGTCAGATAGAGATTTTATTGCAACCTCTAACCAGCGTGTTATTGACCATTGTGCACCCAATGAAATTGAAACAAAAATTGTAGCAATCTATATTATGCTAAGTAGGAGCATCTAAAATTTCAAATCTCGAATATCTTCAAAACCATAAAAGATGGAGATGTCATTTCAATTTCAAAAGGGAGTTATTGACCATAGCATAGCTAATGAATTTTAAACAAAAGTGTTTCCAATTTGAAATATATACCGATTAGGAGCATGCTAAAATTCAAATCGTTTTTTTTTTATTCTCCTTGTGACTGTAATAGGCAATAATGTCACTGTGTGTACTGCTCTAATTAAATCTAAAAGTATAGCATGACTTTTGAAGCAATTTTTACCTGTCGGCACACAGACAGATTTGCTGTGAAGTATCCTAAAGACAAGACGTTCATGTAACTTTTTCCCACTCCACAGTTTTTGTCATTGGAAAGTCTCACACATTGGGAGCAGTAGTTTGTTTCCACAAATGTGTCTCAGAGTATAAATTTAGAAAGCTATAACCATGATAACTTCAGGAAGCAATTTCAATACCAATCGTAAAAGAACCAGCACACAAATGTTATCTGCAGTATCTTTAAAACAGGTAAATGTCTCAACAGTTAAGGGTTCCATGTTTTTGTTTTGTTTTGTTTTGTTTTCCACAGGAGAAACTTCGAAATATCAGTGAGCTGGTGGCTACTGGTTTCGTATGTTTAGTCTGTTTTAAATATACCAGGTCTATTAACAACAGTCTAAACACACGAAGTTATCATCATCCAATATTCCATATTCCTCTCCACAGCTATCATGAAACAAAATGAAACATGTTTCTTCCTACCTCAAATTTGGTTAACGTAAGGAAAACCGGGATATGCTAATGGGGTAAAAGAAATGATTAGGCCACCGATGGTCTGCATAAATCACATGCTTGTTATTCCGTTACGAATGGTTATTCCGTTACGTTATTCTGTTACGCATTTTTTTCTGAAACTATTGAACGTGATGTTGAGAACAACATGAAATTACAATTGTCACTTAGATAGATAAGAGAAAATTGTTGAGCGAAAAATTATTGCGCAAAAATAAATTCAAGGAAAAGAAGTATCACTTTAAAACGTAACAGAATAACAAATTCGCACGGGCATCAAGGTTGATAAATAGATATCAGTTGATGATATTTTTTTTACATAACTCTATTAAACAGATAGTCGCATTGTGTTTTTATGAATGCCGATATGTTAAGCTTTCAAATGATATAATACTTGCGTATTCTTTTATCATTTAATGACCAATAAGAGGCCTCACAGTGCTCACGTGTGACGTAGGCCAGCAGGTCTGTTCCTGCCGCAACTCTGGGCTGTCACAAGAGTATTTTGCCCGTTTTTTTCATGCAAAACTACTAGGGGGCGACTTTGAAACCTTTAGTTCTGAGTGATATGACTCATAAACAAATAAATAAACACATTTTGGAGTGACACACGCGAAATTGAAGATTTGACATATTTGTCCACTTTTTGGTGGATTTCATGGCTTGGTGACATGGGAACGAGGAAGGGGTCTGCGTCTTACCCGGATTCCGACGCCCGACGGGATCGTATTTACAGCAGAACACGTCTCTCTCCGCCAAACGTAGGGCCAACGAACATCCCCAACATGAACTGTAGCACTCACTATTGTCTGTTTACATGTAGGTTCACACATCTATTTTTCCATGGGAATTCACTGTGGGGCCAGCTGGTACAACAGGATTTCATTAGAGACTGCCACCTAGGGCCAAAAGACCCCTTGCGCACTTTCCTGTTTGTGTTTAGCAGTCACCGTGGACTTACGATCCACAATTGCTGAGGTATATAGGCCTAAGCAAAATGTCAGTTTGCCTTTTCAATGTGACAGTTAACAGAACCAAAAGAAACCTAATTTGTACTTTTCTTTTAGTGTTTAATGGTGACCATGCGCCTAGAAACCACAATTTCCAAAATATAAGTGAATATGTCATTTTCACC
Organism: Hermodice carunculata; assembly: GCA_964020975.1. NCBI lineage: Eukaryota > Metazoa > Annelida > Polychaeta > Eunicida > Amphinomidae > Hermodice > Hermodice carunculata. Next base: position 108,158 of record CAXHWN010001633.1, on the reverse strand, counting down.
TTTGAAGGTCACTCCAGGTCAAAAGTGACAATGCCAAAAGAGAACTCGTGGGTACTTTCCTATTAATACGTAATGGTACCACGCGCACAGCATCCACCCTTAACGAGATATAACCTATTATCCCATTTTATGTATGTTTCTATGCTTCTGATTGGTTAATAGCCATGAAATGCCTGCCGCACCTATTTGAAATTATGGTATTACGCACATGGGGTTGGTATTAATGTAGTAATACCATGGGACACCTAGCGGCTAAAGTGAAAACGGCTCTGACAGGGGAACGCAGACAAAATGGCAGAACAGGCGCCTTCTTGATTGGAAAGATCCCTAGTAAGTTAGAAACTACATAAAATTGGAATAAATTCGTTACACACTGGTAGACTGGGTAATACAGCGAGCATCTCCCACTCAGGGAACTGGTATTACCTTCGGCTAGCGCCTTGGGTAATACCAGTTCCCTTCGTGAGAGATGCTCGCTGTGTTACTGTTAGTACTGTTACCCAGTCTCCCAGTAGAGTCCCAGTGTGTAACTAATAGTATGTCATATTTGCTGCTGCTCCGATTTAACAATACTAACATTTATATCGCTACCTTTTTTTTTTCGTAATTTTAATATTTTTTTAAAAGTCAGAAAATGACAACAGCCCTATTTAGTGAAGAAATTTTGGTGAAGCCGAAGGAGTCGAGGTAGGCCTACATTCCTGCGAAGGTTGTTTTTCCATGCAATTGCAAAGCAAATGACTGCGCGGTTTTGGACAAGATTTAATATGCGTCCCCCCCCCCCCCCCCCGAAAAAAATAGTAAAAAAATAAAAGTCAATGGAATGCGACTAGGCCTATTTGAACAAACATGATACAGACCTACACTTTTTAAGACACATTACACTAAGTTTGAAGTGAATATCCAGCAAGCGGTTTTGAAGAAGTAAAAAAGGAGAATAACCATTGCAATCCCCGTTGACTTCGATGGTAATCAATAGGAATGTATGCATGAAATGACAGGCACCACAACTGCAAATTCGTTAAAAATTAGGGATCAAAAGTATTAACACCTGGTGAAGAGCTTTCAATGACCCATCCACAACACAAGCACATCCAACAAGTTTTCAGAACAATGTGCACTACAGTACAGGATCTAGAAGTCATACATAGCAAAATCACTAAAATTGCAGGGAGCGCTACTTGTTGAGCAAATTCAGGTCTAGGGGGAGTAGGGGTTCACGGGAGTGTCTTTTTTATTTATCCAGTAATTATAGCTGTTTTATCCAGAAAAGGTGGAAGATACAGACTGGGTGATAACCCTGTCCATATCACCACAGTGCAAAGGTCAATCCGTATCACCACAGTGCAAAGGTCACTGAGAACTACTTTCCTTCTAAATTCTTGTAGTAGGCGCACGTCAAGCATGTTGTTTTCAAATGACCCAATTACTGGATCCTGCGTTACAGTTATTCATACGCAAAACTATGCAAAGTCTTGTTTGATGAAATAAACGTTGAAACTGTTTTTAATTGTCTTTTTTTTCCTTTTTGTATTTAACGATGAAAATATAATTACAGCTGTAATTACTGGATAAAAGTAAAACCAGCCGCGTGGAGGAGACTCGTCAGCAGACTGGCCTCGTTCCCGCGGCGGATCACTCCTCGTGCAAGCACTCGGAGTGATCCGCCGCGGGAACGAGGCCAGTCTGCTGACTCGCAAGGTAGGCCTTAAATCGTTTACACTGAAAACTGTCAAAAGTCTAGTACGGATGACCGGTAGACCTGACAACAAAAGTAAATTTTGACTGATGGATGTCTTCTTCCTATCTTGTGAAAATGTAGTTTTTACCAGCGTGACGTCAATGGGGCTGAGGGGCGGGGGAAGGGGGGGGGGGGAAGGGCAGGTGCAGAGGGTGGACTTCACCTTGTCCGCTGGCCCTGACCTTTATTGTCAACCGATTCGCGTGAGCAGCTCAGCAACTGTGACTTGAACCTGCATGCTAGAAGAAAGCTTAGGCCTACATCTGTGTTCAACTTGCGCTTCTGAATGGCGTTTTTCTGACACAGAAATTCAAACTGCTATAGGCCTGTAATTTTACATTGAACCCATGGCCTATTCGCATATGTTATCCTACAACGCCCATAGAATGAATAGCCGCCAATTTAATTTGTGCTAAGCTACCCAGTCGTTCGCATAGAGCTCAGGCCTAAAAGTCTCCAAATTCCAATAGGCCTACTTGGCACGCAGAAACAATTTGTTCATTTTGTAAAGCTAGGGTCTTCCCTACATTGGATGTTATCACCAAGTAGGCCTATTTTCCTGTTCCTGCTTTTCACTTTTTTCACCTTGCACATGATACCGCGTAGTATAGTAGGGATAGACCAAGTTTCTTGATCGTAACCATCGGTAGTCTACCAATGCAGTGACTTGCGACTCGTTGCGCTGAGGAAGAGAGAAACTAACTGGTAAACTTTTTCATTTCACGCTCAGGTCCGTAGCCAGACTTTCATTAAGGGGTGTCTCCGTTCCAAAATTTTGGACCTTTACTGTAGAGTACTTGCCTGCGAAGCAGACTCTTTTTTTTATGTTCTGATGCTTATGTACTTCGCTGAAGGTAGACGGCCTGCTTCGCCGACAGCTTTAGATTTGCATGTGTGTGCAGTACTGAACAAAAATGCGAAGTCTCTGCACACACACACACACACACACACATGCATACATATCAAACGTTTGTCTCATGCACGTACATATATCAAACATCTCACACAAATACACACAGGTAGGAAACATCTCACACACAAAAACACATGCACCCACATATCACCCACCAAGTTGACATAATCCAGCGACCAACATGTGCCTGCCCCTATCCAAATGAAGATTTTAAACATTTTTTCTCCACAGTCTCAAATAAGCACAAGAAAGAAGGAAGATCCTGTATAATATTATCCCATTGTTAACCCTTGGTGTTCGTCCAAATTTAATCATACATGTATAAGCAAGTGATTCATCTCGTAACCGAGTACATGTAAATTTCATATGAAAATGTTTCAAATGAAATTACGCATCCTTGATGTCATTGTACTAATGATAATGGCTTAATGGTTAAAAGATTCAAATTACTCATGAAGATACCTTTCATTCAAATACCAGCAAGCCTAGTCTAAAGCAAAAGTAGTCTTGGTCAACAGCTTTCCTAGGGACACTGCGCGCAAAGTGTCACGAGGACAGCTGTTGACTCAATCTTAAATCAGCGCTTCAAGGGTTAAACTCATGATCGTATCTTTGTAGTGCCTGTGCGTCTTGTATACCCCCCAGACAAGTCAACTTTATTGTATTATTGGACAATCCAATGAAAATAAACACTTTCGACTGACATATTTGCACAACAATAACACCTCTTCTGTCCATTAGATATAATAATAATTTTAAATGATCTTTGTAGACCATGCAAATAAAATCATCAATTTTCTGGTTGGTTTCGCCTTTTTTCTCAGTGTGCAAGGGCATGTTTGTATGTCGCATAGATCATTATCATGGGCATGATTTCGCGCATATTGTGGTGTCATCGCAGCTCTTATATCGTCATTCTTGGTAGACCAGTCTTTGCCATAGTATTTCATCTGCCTTTGCAAGGAAGAAGGAGTAAAACCTTTCTTATACCATGCCTCCTTTGTTTTCTCAAGGGATATATATGTCACCTGCTTACATATATATCCCTGCTTTAAACAAAGGACTGGAACTACTTTTCATATGCGACCAAGAACAGACGACCTGCGCTGCGCTCCAGGACACATCCCCCCCCCCCCCCACACACACACAAAATAGTACCTAATTTATTTTCCGTGGCTAAATTTCAACACAGGACTGATTTGCTTTGGTGAATAAATTTTAAAATGCATTTATATTCATGAAAACAAAGAAGGCATGGTATAAAAAGGATACATCCCTTGTTCTCGTGATTTATCTGGAATCCTGCATTTTTAAATCCCTACGCTTCGCTCCGGCATTTAAAAAAGCAGGATTCCAGATAAATCCCTTGAACTTGGGATGTATCCTCTTACGAACATTGTCTTCAGCCTTTGGAACATTTTCCGAAAGATGAATAAATCACGTGACTGACGCGTGACCCATTGCCTGCGAAGCGGCCTTGGTCCGCCTACTATGTAAAATTCAGAAACAAATACATTAGAGTCTGCCACGCAGGCGACATGACCCATTGCAATGCAACAAATTTGATAGAGGGCCACCGAAGGTGAATTTTGACTTACCAGTTATATAATCTAAGGGATGGTTCAACATTTTCATCATTTTGAATTAGTATTCACATTACGCAAAGGGGGGGGGGGCAGGGGTTAAATGGGTCTGTACACTTTCACAGAATATGGAAAATGATGGTCAATTTTGGCCTATATTGTACAATTTTGGTATGATGTTTTTTTTTTTTTTTTTTTAAATCATCAGTTTTAAAGTACTAACTTGGGGGAGGGAGGGCGCATGAAATTTAGTATCATAATCTCAAAAATGATGATAATGTTGAACCATCCCTAAACATCTTCGGTTTGCATTGGTGACCGAACCTGCAAATCAATGCCTACCGGTAATGTTAACCTCTCCATTGTTAACCCAATCTTAAATTAGTATGTACACTACATACAATGTGAAAAATGCCTCATTAGAATCATAATGAGGTGTATATTACAGCTTACAACATGACTGTATTGATTAATCAAAATGCGTCTGAATCATAACTCCCACTTGCACTTTATGGCAATACAGGAAACTAATTAAGATCTATATTGGTTTACGAAATGTAAATCTGGCGTTCATAGCATCATTTAGAAAGACGAGCCGCGTCATTTACTCTACTAGAGTGAATTTTATACAATAGAATCTATAGCTGTTTTATTAATCCAACCGTTTATTATCTTATGATGTCTTTTACATCCAAAGGATCTAATTATTAACTGAGCGTAGCTTTAAGCATGTAGATTTTTTTGTTTCTTTATGGTTAATCAAGTCCCGTGATCCTGATGCTTCAAACGACGTGACAAGTATAGAGACGCATTTAAAGGGAAAGAGAAGTGTTGCTACCACCAGGTGGCTAATTGTATACATGGGGGTTGACCAGTACAGTGGAATCTCCAATTAAGAACACCTCAATAAAGAGACCATTTCTATAGTAAAACTACCAATTTACAGACCCTTTTCCTTTATCCTAAATCAAATTATATCCAATTTACTGGTCCTTGTCCTTTGTCCTTAATAAAAACTATATCCTCCATTAAGACCACTCCCCTATTAAGACCACATTTTTTCAGTCCCTTAGATGGTCTTACTAAATGCCAATGTATATCTACTCTCTTGTCAGCTCAAGAAGTTGGTAACACCTCAACCAATGTCACCCTGGCCGACATGTCTGGCTCACAAACACAGATGAAAGAAAAGCTAATTATCACATGACCATTGTAGGATGACATCACAACTAAAGAGCCCACCCAGGAAGTAAAAAGTGGACCACTTTTTCTGCCCACTTCAGATTACCTTTAAAGGGTAAAATAATCGCCATCAACTCGGTCTCTTCATGCTATTTAACTTATTTTCTGTTGAATGATGAATGAGGCAACAGCTCAGCGAAGGAAAGCTGTTGACCTGGAACATGTTAGCTTGATAGGTCTCATCTACAATTTTCATTCAGAATGTTTTTCATTACTGTTGAATTTAGTCCAGAACAATGGCGCAGAGAACATTTGACTTCTTGCCGGGTTTCGTCAGTTTGGGGGAGAAGGGCCAATGAGGCTGATATGCCTGTCATACCGCTGTACACATTTCCAGTCAAAATCGAATTCGGCGGAAATACCGGACACCTGCGTGTACCTTAATGTCCTCTCTCTTCTTTTGCGTTGCTATTGTATTTAACCAGAACTGATGTTTACTTCCTTCTTCGCCGCGGTTTATGGATGCATACTGGGTTAAAGGTACACGACCCAAATATTACAAGGTTGCGTATAAGTGCGCATAATTTAGCGATTGAAAAAAGGAAGGGATAAAACACCCACAAAAATACCTTTGAAGGAAGAATCTGTAACGTATGTAATAGTCTCGAGGACGAAATTAATTTCTTAATAAACTGTTGGTTATTCTGCTTACCCAGGCTAATTCTATTCTAATCATTAAAAGATATGATTGTTGACTTTGATTAATATTCAGACCTTGGTAAATTCGAATTTTTTATAAAATCACATGATATAGAATTAATCTCGAAATTAAAATCCTTTATATAATCCTGTATAAAAATTGGAGGAAACTCCTTGTAATATTTCTGCTCCCACACGGCATTATTTACCCCTCGTTCGAAATGTTTAACGTATCTTAAATTATACCATGCCTCCTTTGTTTTCTCAAGGGATATATATATCACCTGCTTACACATATATCCCTGCTTTAATTTCCGTGGCTAAATTTCAACACAGGACTGATTTGCTTTGGTGAATACTCACTGTACCTCGATACCAACCTTCAGTATGTTAAAAGAGATGATTTGTCAATATTGAATGAATTAATGGAATGTCTATTTGTTGAAATTCAGAATATCCAAAATGATCCGAACGTGATAGTTTGCGTCATCTACAGACCCCCAGGAACAGACTTGGATAATTTACTAATCTTTACTAATGTCTTAAATGATCATACAGAACGTTTAAGTGGTATTTTTTACAATGATCTTTCAGATCATTTACCAATTTTCCATATTATTTCTAATAAAAATGTTATTCCCACCCAAAATGAAAATAAACAGTATTGTATCAATTTTAAGTCATTAAACAATTTTCAAAACGCCATCAAACAAATTTCATGGACGGACATTTACGACAAAACTGATCCTGACGTAGCTATGTTAGACTTTGTTCGAAGTCTCCAAAAAGCATACAAAGAAACTATTCCCTTACGTGCAGTAAATTCTAGCTACAAACTTAATAAACCTTGGCTAACCCAGGGAATTATTAAATCTATAGACAGGAAAGATAAGTTATACAGAAAGAAAATTGATTCACCCACTGAAAATAATAAGCAGAAATATAACAACTACCGTAATAGACTAAACCATGTTCTTCGCATAGCTGTGAAAAAACATTATTCTGCAATAATCGAACGAAATAAATCTAACTTATCTAGAGGGTGGAAACTTATAAGTACTATTATTAGCAAGCAAAAAAGTCCCAGGTAACTAAACGATTTAAAAATGGTGACTCCTATATTACCGATCCAAAAAACATAGCTAACAAATTCAATTCCTACTTCGTAAATGTGGGGCAATCACTTGCTGATAAAATACCTGGAACACCAGTAACTCTTGACTCCTATCTTCGAGGGAATTATCTTAACTCTTTTTATTTCTCTCCTGTTGTAGAGCAGGATATTATATCCATCATTAGGTCACTCAAAGATTCTAGTCCAGGATGGGATGACATACATCCCAAAGTACTAAAATTTGTATCTTACGAAATCGCCAGTCCCCTTACCTACATTATAAATTGATCGTTAGAAACTGGTGTATTTCCTAGTGGTTTGAAACTTGCTAAAATAATTCCCATATTCAAAAAAGGTGATGAAGAATTATTTGTCAATTATAGACCTATCTCCGTTCTCCCTGCCTTGTCTAAAATATTTGAAAAAGTGGTACATAAACAATTGATTAATTATCTAGATAAACTTGATGTACTATATGACCTTCAATTTGAATTCCGTAAAGGGTACAGTACAGAATATGCAGTAAACTATCTGTCTTGTAAAATATCAGAGGCCTTGGAGAGAACAGATCAAGTTGTTAGTCTTTTTCTAGACCTCTCCAAAGCCTTCGATACAGTAAACCATGATATATTGTGTATAAAACTATCTTTCTATGGAATCCGGGGAATAGCTCTCAATTGGTTTAACAGTTACCTGTTTGAGAGAACTCAATATGTATCTTATGAGAATGAAGACTCTGATGTCTTACCAATATACTGTGGTGTTCCTCAGGGGTCCATTCTTGGACCCCTGTTGTTCATTACACATATTAATGATCTTGGTCTTGTATCCCAAGATATGTTATGTATGCTTTTTGCAGATGATACAAGTTTACTTTTTAGCAATAAGAATGTTGATACACTGAAGCATAAAATTAATAATACTTTAATTGATATCATTCAGTGGTTTCATACAAATAAATTATCAGTTAATTTAGATAAAACAAACTATACTGTTTTTCAGTCTCGCAAAAAACAGACTCGTTTAACCAATTTCTCTATTCAAATTAACGACAAAATACTATCTAAAGTTGATACTTTGAAATTCTTAGGTGTCTGGTTTGATAAAAATCTAATGGGAATTTTTAAGAAGATTAGACACAAATTTGGAATTAATATACTTATACAATTGTATTATGCTCTGGTGTATCCCTGCTTTCTCTATTGCTATACCACATGGGCGATCACATACCCTACCACAATAGACAAACTAATCAAACTTCAAAAAAAGGTTTTACGAATTATTACATTTTCGATGTACAACTCACACACTGACCCTTTGTTTCATAAATTCAAAATTTTAAAATTTCAGACCTTGGACCTATTCCTAAATGGTCTACTCATGTATAAAGTTAAATTCTTTCTCGCTCCTCCTGTATTCCGAAAATTATTTACTGAAGTCTCAACAATTCATAATTATGGTACTAGACAAAGACAAAATTTTTATATACATCCTTTCAGGACGAATGTTGGAAAATTTGCAATAACAACTCACGGACCTCATGTATGGAAAACAGTGCCAAATTTTATACAAAATGCAACCTCAATTACTTTATTTAAAAAACGTCTCAAATCGTACATTATTGACGATCAGTGATTAATAGTTTAATTGATTTTCATTGATATTATTGTCAATGTTCTTAGTAGGTGATTTTTGTTTGACTCATGTCCTTGTTTAAGTGCCCTCTCAGTCTGGAGGGAATATAAGCCCTATGGGGTTTCCTCTCTCCAGCTGAAAATCATATCATTTTTGTGTCTCATATTATTTTTGTGTACCATTTATTACTATTTAATAATATTACTATATTGTACTTTTGATTTTGAAATATACCGTCTGTATGATTTTCAGAAAATAAAATACAATACAAATACAAAAAATACAAATACAATACAATACATTTTAAAATGCATTTATATTTATGAAAACAAAGAAGGCATGGTATAAAAAGGATACATCCCTTGTTCTCGTGATTTATCTGGAATCCTGCATTTTTAAATCCCTACGCTTCGCTCCGGGATTTAAAAAAGCAGGATTCCAGATAAATCCCTTAAACTTGGGATGTATACTCTTCAGAAATGTGTAAGGTATCTCTATGTCGAAAGTTCATGTGTACATGTTATGTTTTATAATTCTCTTGTGGCTTTTTTACTTATGATTTTGTAACTGTTGTGCTATGTGTCATTTTATATTTGTGTGCACTTTGCTCTATTTGCATTCTTTTAATACGTGTACTTGACAAAATATCATATTTTGTTGTGTGATGCAGTCAATAAAGTGTATTTCACGTCCCTACACTATTGAATGAAATAAACAAGCTGGTGCGAGATGGCTTGTAGTCACATGAGAACTGCTTTATGCTACTGAAACTTTATAGTGCAGGATTCAAGTTGTGTCGCCCTTTTACACATATCACAATTTTTGGTAAATTTGGCACAAGTCCAGCCATGAAAAGGGCATAAGTCAACAGCTTCCGTCGACCCACTGTGGGGAAAGGTCAGAAGTCAACAGCTACCACTACCCACCGTGGGAGCAGATCATATGTCAACAGCTTCTACCAACCCACTGTGGGGAAAGGCCATAGGTCATACATCAACAGCTTCCGTCGACCCACTGTGGGGAAAGATCATAGGTCAACAGCTTCCGGCGACCCACTGTGGGGAAAGGTCATAGGTCAACAGCTTCCGCCGACCCACAGTGCGGAAAGGTCATAAGTCAACAGCTTCCACTGATCCACTGTGGGGAAAGGTCATAGGTTGACAGCTTCTGCCAACTCACTGTGGGGAAAGGTCATAAGCCAACAACTTCTGCCGACCCAGTGTGGGGAAAGGTCATAAGTCAACAGCTTCTGCCGGCACACTGTGGGAAAGGTCCTAAGTTAACAGCTTTCGTCGACGCACTGTGGGGGAAAGGTCATAAGTCAACAGCTTCCACCGATCTACTGTTTTGGGGGCCAATAAAAATATTGACTAAGGGCACACGGCTTCTCACTGCTTTTATTAAACAGATTTTTTTAAATGATTCCTTTAGAAAAAAAGGCGAAGCAGACGACATTTATAACCGCTGATGCAGTCGACCTCTTTCAGCGGTAAATTATCAACTGTATTTATAACCATCCGTAGATGATAAAAAAGTGAGTGATTTGCCCGATTAGATTGCACACTGGATCACTACTTATTTTCTCAACTGAATCACATATATTTGTTTCATAGAATTGAAATGCTGATTTTAATTACATGTATGTGAAGTACTTGCCAATAACAGTGTTTACCTAAATTGACCTATCAATCAGCTGATCTTTTATAATCGCCCATCGTCCGTCCGTTCACATTTCAAATTTTTAACTTCTCAGAAACCGTCAGCCAAATTCAATTCAAACTTGCCGGAAATATACCTTAGATGAATCTTTAACAAGTAATATATGCAAAAATAGTCAGCATTCAGTGATTTTGGACTTTTTATAACTTTTCTTCACTTGTATTGGGCGGTTTTTTCTTTTGGGTGGGGGTGGTGGTGGTGGGGGGGGGAGGTTGTTAAATCTTAAAACATCTCCGAAACCACTGAGACTTATTGCTTTAAAATATAGGGACAGTACTCAGGGTTCCTGGACCTCAATTTGGTCGACAGGTCGCGCTGCAATTTTGGCCTTATTTTTTTCACGAATTATTATGTGGTGTTCATTGTTTTGACCTCTTCTCCAAAAGTATCAATCCGAGTATTACCGCATTTGATGGAAATGTGGGTGGTGGAAAGGTCAACAAAGTTGTTCACAAGGTAGTGATACTGCAGATCCCTTATTTCTGGATGATTCTTTTCCCAATTCGGGTACTTGTTGGTTAAATGCATGCATTCCTGTTGAGTACCATGTAAGTCAATGGGGGGTAGCAATGGCAATTGGCATTTTTGACTTCTCCAAAATCATCAACATCATCACCATCATCATCATCATCATCATCATCATCATCATCATCATCATCATCATCATCATCATCATCATCATCATCATCATCATCATCATCACGAACATCATCATCATCATCATCATCATCATCATCATTCATATTAACTTCAAGCTTTGTGGAGATTTTCGTGGATTTGGTCTCTACCATATTTCTTCAAATGGTCTCGCTCCAATGATTTGGGGATTTTAAAGTTGTTTAGTGAAATATTAACAAATCTTCTTCAAATTCGCTAAGTAAATTGCTTTAAAATTGCACAGAAAGGGACACTTTTGGGGACACCTCTTGTTCACCTGGTTGCGGGCGCTGGTTTTCAAAAGAATTTGTGTGCTTTTCCTATTTTCAATTTCTCAAAAAAACGTCAATCAGTCTGCTATGAAACTTGATGGAATTTTGACTTGTGGAAAAGTCAAAAATATTTGAAAAATCTTCTCCAAGACCGCTTGGTCAATCGCTTTGAAATTGCACAAGGACACTTCTGGAGACCCGTAGCCCTAATTTGGTTTAACAGATGGCGCTGTGATTCTCTCTCTATGAGTTGCGAATGTTTGTACATTTTTACCTTTGTTGATCTCTCCCATTCCATATGTTAGATGCTCTTTACACTTAATGAGAATGTAATTGGACTTGATCTCCCCCAAAATTGTCACAACATGATGGTGCTTTCATTTTTTTCTTTATTTCTCACAAATTATCTAAAATTATGAAGACTTTGTACATGTTAGCATTTTTACTGTACAATAGGGATAAGAGCAGATCTGACATAGGCTACCGGCTATGTCTCGGTAATGGTGGATACTAGGCCCATGGTTACTGTTAAACACTAATAGGCAAAATACCTATAGGATTTCTTTTGGTGTTGTTAGTTTTGACCTTTAATGACCTTAAAGGTTAACTGACATTGGCTAATATCTCGGCGATGATGTATCATAGGCCCGTTATTACAATTAAACACTAATAGAAAAGTACTTATATGTATGGGTTTTTGGTGTTGTTAATTGTGATCTCGAGTGTCGTTGAAATGTCAAACTGACATGTTTGCATATACATGTATCCTATGAATATCGGATTGTCTTGCTTTTCGTTTAATATGGCTGGTGAGCTGCATGAGTGAAGATCAAAACTGCAAATACGGATGATGATGATGATGATGATGATGATGATGATGATGATGATGATGATGATGATGATGATGATGATGATGATGATGATGATGATCTTAAACGAAGGTGACCTTGATATTTTAAAGGTCACAGGACCATTTTACTCTGTGCATGTAAGGTCAGCTGAGCAAAGGACTGTCACAGTCCTGTTGTTTAAGACATACGTAAATTCGCTTGCACTTTTAAATCTAGTATATCGTCTAATGAAATCAAGCTATCAGATAAACCCAACATAAGTAAATATAAGCAAAATTAATTATACATGCCAAATAATTCATGCTCTCAAAAAGCAGGCCTTTCATACCTTATAAAACAAGTAATGAAAATGCGCAATATTATTAAATATTTATTGTATATATGGGGTCTGTATGGTAACAACTATACATCATAAACATTTGAAAACAAAACAACCAACCAAATTAGGGTAGGTGTAACAAACATAGGAATTGTGATTCAGACATAAATACGTGTATATAAAGGCGAGGCATTATAATCTCACGGTTGCAACAAATAGCATTCCCAAACAGCTTGAATATTCGATTGGTAAACATCTTCAGTTTCTATGGTTTTGTATAATTACGACGTGCATGGCTGATGTTTATGACCGTCATTGGGATTTAAATGCCATAAATATAACCCAGAAGTACAGGATATCAAGCTGGCACACACGCACTGAAAGTAATAGGGTAGTTGAGCGCTTTGAGTGAGATGACTTGGAAACAACACGCTCTGGAACTGTATGCGAAAAGCTACACCGCCTGGCAAATTTGTGAATTTCAAACTTTGGCTTCTGCATTACGCGAAGGGCAGTATGCTACAGACGATAAGGCCTATTCGCCACTTGTCTCCAGGCAGACATGTTCGTTCATCTGTAACTTTCTTTATTTAGGCAAAAGGGGTCAGGGGCATGCTCCCCGGGGTCAGGGGCATGCTCCCCGGTGTCGGGAGCATGCTCCCCTCAGTAAAAATGAGAAAACTTGCAAGCTAATTGGTGCAATTGCGTGCATTTTTTTTTTTTTTTTTTTTTTTTAGAGACATAAACCCATGAGAAATGGCCTTTGTGTCACAAGATATTTGGAAACCTGGTCCTTGCTGCCAGGTGTGCCTTGACCGGAGCTAGAATGCTCGAGTACTGACCAGTACTCGCGTAGTGGACACTTCAGCATGGGTGTCACGTATCAGGGTCGGGAAAGCACCATGTGTATACTGCTCAAACAATCATTATCCGCTGCTGTTAATGTATTAAAATTTCAAAGTATTAAAGCACAATACATGGAAAGTGACTGTCACTCAGACTCATATTGCGTAGCACCTCTGGGTTTCAGTCTGACATGTGGGATGTGGGATGTGGGGTGGGGTGACGGTTTGCAGCCCCACAAGCCCCCCCCCCCCCCCTGATCCGCTGCCTCAGAAAAAACCTCATGCAACTCAGTTCTAAGATTGATACCACTCACTCGGCTTTTCTTAATTTTTCGATTTTCTCCCATTGAGAGTGACTATTCCATAATCCATGCCATTGTCAAAGGTCAAAATTTTCCTTACCATGTCCCAAGCCGCCAGTTCAAGCCCATGCATATCCCATACCTTTTGGCGGCAGATGTAGTAAAAAAGGTATCGACTTCTATGAAAGCCGTCAGCTCAGTTGGAACATTGATCAACTTAATTTGACAACATTGAATACACCAAGGCGCGTTTCTCTGCTGTCTCGGTCTGATAAATTACTGAATATTTTCGAACATAGTTGTCAATGGGATACGCTGTAACTGTAACATGTAGTTGTCAACTTTCGAAGAAATATTTCGATTGAAGTGCAGAACACAATTCACATGAAGGAATCTAGAATCATACGCAGTGTAAAATGGATCGACAAGTGAAATTTTCCGATGGTGATGAGCATTCACAATCACAGCGATATGCGCTTAAAAACTTCAGAAGCAGCAGCAGCAGCAATTTAAGGTGAGCAAATCCTCCTGGATACTAATCAGTTGTAATCGTACATAGTAATATCCCGTTATTGTTATAGTTCGTTAAATTTGTATGACTATGAGTATTATAACAAATGTCTGGTTTAGTTCAATAATATTCTACATCTGCGATCCTTTCACATATGTGACACTGACATGTTTTTGTCATTTTGGCCACAAATTCGGTATCATCATCATCATCATCATCATCATCATCATCATCATCATCATCATCATCATCATCATCATCATCATCATCATCATCATCATCATCATCATCATCAATAATATTACGATTATTTGTATTAAAAATGTCCCTTTATTAATTTATGAATTTTCTTGAAACGATCATTCGGTTATTCATACATTTGATCACGATCAAAAGTTGTGATAAAAAACCAAGCATGATTCATATATCAGGAATAAAAAGACTTTGTCAGCATCCGACGCTTACAGACAGTTTCATCAGGAAAAAGTCAGCTGATACACCCGCGTTAGGTGCTTCCATATAAATATCATGGCTGCAGTAGGAAACTACCAAAATATCACAGGAGTATTATATTTTTCAAGTTTGTATGCTTCATTTCTGGAAGCACGTATCAGCTAGGACATACTATGCCGCCCTATTGTATACATGATCAAGGCATATGCTTGGCGCATTGACAAAAGGGAACGATTTACAATGCTTCCATGTATCAACCATAGCAACTGTATAGAAAAAAGTACCGTGGAAAACAAATCCAAAATAACATATTTTGATATGTAGTCATTTGATCAGTATATATCGAATTTTGTGTGATATGTTTACTTTATCGTGTGCTTATGACTGTGTCGGGGTAAGAGCTGTGTTGTTACACGAGATGTCCTAGGAACTTAACATAGCAGTATGTTTGAAGTGGGGTCACAGTTGTTGTGACATTGCGTGTGCGTGTATGTGTGTGTGTGTCAGTCAATTAGACGCACATATATCGACAGTTGGGTTAACAACTTCTTGATATATTTGTTTAAGTGCGTCATCTCACTAACATTTGCCCTGTGGCTCCAGCTAAGTTGAAACGAAAAAAAGATAAAAAAAGAAAACGTGCAGAGAAACGAAAAGGAGAAGATAGGAGAAATGAGAAGAGTAAAAATAGGAAAAAGTAAACGCGGAAAAATACTTACAGTGCATGTACGCTCCCAACATTTAAACATCTATCGAAAAAAATGTATCCAATAACGTTATTTATTACAAACATGGTGGAAGATGGATACGAGTATTGACATTCGTATTTGGAAGGTGAGATTCCGAATAACGAATCGAAACACAACGGATAAAATAGGTTCCCAAGAAAACATGTCCAGTTAGATACGGATTGTTGGAGTCCGAGTAAATTATGTGTCACTGTAGCTCTACCCACCTAAATAGTAAATTACCACACAACATTTTAGTTTTTCTGTATCGATATGGAACATGCCACCGAAAACTTCAATGAATGACGCATGTTTGAAAACTGGCATTCTACATATACCAACCACGCCCCAAACAAAAACCAAATGCTTAAGAAAGTCTCGCCTTCTTTTCCATCTTCAGTGGATGAAGATTTCAGCTTTGGCATCATTATTAATGGTACTGTCGTTTTCCCCGCCAAGGGGAATGTGTTGGGACAATTTATATCCCAGAACAGATTTTGATGTGTTCCACTGCTTTGTTTACATTTATTTGTTTCCTGACTGGTTCTGCCCGAAGTCTGTAGTCGGAGCGATTGTCTTCTTGTTAGCAGAACCCGAAGCGTTCAGGTACTGCACATAAAAGCAAACAATCTAAGAACTTCTATGCAGGGAATAAATTCTTACTTTTGTTTGCATCAAACAATACAGAGCCGTTATTGGGCGTTTTCACAGCCGGAACGGCTATTCAACACACCATATTTGTTCCCGGTCGATCAGCACCCATGGTCAAGTATCTTCGTCCTTTACCTTTTTAACAATCCTGTTGATACTCGTATTTCTGAATTTATTTTCGAATCTTAGGCACGTTAATACAATCTTAGCTAAGGCTATTCTGCTTGATATCCACCCTAACCCTGGTCCAATACAAAATACTCAAAAACATTTCTCCATCTGTCACGCGAATGTCCGCAGTTGAAAGAGTGAAGGCAAACTAGAAGAACTGTATCTTCTTGCAGAATTTGAAACTTTGGATGTCATCACTCTTTCCGAAACATGGTTAGACGCAAACTACCTCGATGAGTTATTGGTAATAGATGGTTTTCAACCAATGCGCAAAGACAGAGATACTGAACCTTAGGGTGGCGTCGCTCTTTATTACAGAAACAACGTACCGTGTGCCAGGCGACCTGATCTAGAGTCGCCTTCTTGCGAGTGCATGTGGGTCGAAATTACGTTAAATGTTGGGAATGTTTTATTAGGGGTGTGGTATCGTCAACCTGGGCAGACGGCAGCAGAAAGAGACCTGTTTATGGAATCCCTCGCACAATCTATTACTTCTGCTATCGAGATAAATCCTAAAATACTTATCATCACTGGGGACGTTAATGACCGTTGTCAATCATGGGATTCTGTTCACAGTGATAGTGAACTGGGCCAGCGCCTGTTTGATCTGGTTGCACAGAACAATTTATTTCAGCTAATTTCAGGCCCAACTCGTGCTACAGAGTACACCCAGAGTCTGCTTGATCTGATGATCACGGATTCCCCTGGCTTCGTCCTTAACTCTGGGATCCTCCCACCCGTTTCCAATTCTGATCATTCTGTGATCTTCTGTACTTTTTCCATCCTAAACCGCACTGATCGTCCCTTTATACGTACGACTTGGGATTACAAGCGGGCCAACTTCGGTAATCTGAATACTGCGTTACTTCAAGTTCCCTGGTACACAGGTCTTGCCGTCTTTGACAATATTGATGATCCAGTATCTTATTGGTCTGATTTACTTCTAGATATATGTAAACAATTCATTCCTTGCAGAAGCATACTGGTTCGGCGCAACGATAAGCCATGGATTAAATGTGCTATCAAAAGATTGATGAGACAGCGTAACCGAGCATGGAAGCGATACAAGTGCCTTACACACTAAACACGTCCCTATGCGCTTTCAGGATACAACAAAATTGATTATTTGTTTCAGCTCTACAAAAGAAAGCGTAATCTTACTGTCAATGCTATCAAAAAGTCGATGCGCCTCTATTTTGATAAAATTCGTTAAGAGCTCGACTCCAAAGATGTACATCCAAACAAATGGTGGAGTTTTAGTAAATCAATTCTCGGCTGTAAACTCCATTTATCCGTACCACCCCTCATCGACAACGGCAAAGTGATATCAAGTAATTTGGAAAAATGTGATCTCTTTAATAATTGTTTCGCCAATCAATGCAAGCTCGCTCCGCCTGATGACCCTCTTCCCCTACCTGAATTTACTTTTAGAACTGATGGCCGTCTGAATACTTTCCAATTCGATGCTGCTAGTATCGAAAGAGTCTTGCTATCACTTAACTCCAACTCCAACTCCGCCTCTGGACCAGATGGTATAGGCAACATTTTATTAAAAAACACTGCTCCCAGTATATGTCACTCTCTTGCACTATTATTCAATACTTCTCTCTCAAGGTCACAATTCCCGGCCCCCTGGAAGGTGTCCAACTTATGCCCTGTTTTCAAAAAGAACAACAAGCAAAGAAAAGAAAACTATAGACCCATTTCTCTCCTGTGTAACGTTTCAAAGGTTTTCGAACGAATAGTGTCCAATATAATCTATGAGTACTTGACCAAAAACGACTTACTTACCGCAAAAAATTCCGGCTTTAAGAAAAATGACTCAACCGTCATTCAACTTGTCTCTATTCTTCATAATATATACAATAGCCTAGAACTGGGTAGAGAAGGGTGCATGGTTTTTCTAGACATATCGAAAGCCTTCGATAAAGTATGGCACGCAGGCCTCCTTTTCAAAATTAGGCGACTTGGTTTCTCGGATCCCATTGTAGAATTTATAGAGAGTTACCTTTCAAACCGCTTCCAGCGCGTTTCTATATGTGGTCAATCTTCTTCCTGGTTACCAGTCGGGGCCGGCGTGCCTCAAGGTTCTATCCTAGGTCCCTTTCTTTTTTGATATGTATAAACGACATAACTGATGTAATATGCATATGTGACATTAAATTATTTGCGGACGATACCATGTACTGGAGATTGTCTATAACCCCATTACGTCTGCTGAAAGAATAAATACCCAACCTTGGCAGAATTAATGTTTGGGGTAAGTTATGGCGTGTCACATTTAATGCCATGAAATCAATTGCAGTCCTTTTTCCCACTAAGAATATTGAACAAGACCATCCTACACTTTACCTTGGAGTCACTGCTATACCCGAAGCACATCAACATACGCACTCAGGAATTACTTTAACCACAAACGTTACTTGGCATCCCCACATTACCCGCATTATCAACAAGGCCAATCAACGACTTGCTTTACTTCGTCGACTCAAATACAAGCCTTCTCGCAAAACTCTGCTAAGGCTATATTCAACCATGGTGCAGCCAATACTCGAATACAGAAGTATTCTATTTGATAACTGTACTATCGGCCTTTCAAATTTTCTTGAAGCTATACAATACGAAGCTGCAAGAATTTGTACTGGTGCCTTACGTCATACACCCCGTTTTCTTCTTCTCAGTGAGCTCAGTTGGCAAATTCTCTCTGTCCGGCGGAAATACCAAAAACTAGTTCTTTTTTATAAAATGTTACACAAAATTATACCTCAGTACCTGTGGGACCTCACACCTGAGGATCTCACGCGCATAGCTAATCTCAACTTGAGAAATCGTTCTGATTAGACAGATTCGATTCAAAACTAAACGTTTCGGTGGTTCTTTTCTCCCGTCAAACATCAAACTTTGGAATAATCTACCCTCAGACATCAGACAGTCAATTTCCCTGGAAATATTTAAAACTAAATTAAAAAATACCCTTTTGTGTGTTGACATTCAACCTGACTACTTTTCATATGGAAAACGCTTTCCGAATATATGTCATACCCAACTGCGCCTTGGATTTTCCAGTCTGAACTCACATCTTCACAAATTCAATGTTGTCCTGTCTCCCTCTTGCACCTGTACTGCCCCGCACGAGGATACTTATCATTATTTTCTAGTTTGTCCCCGTTACTCAGTTTCAAGACTCAAATTATTGAAGACTGTTTGCCATCTCTTGGCCCCTGGAGTAAATCCCGCCCTTATTACCTATTTGCCAAGCGACATCTTCATTACATGTTTCAAAGGTAGCAAATATTTACCCAAGGACACAAATGAAGGTATATCTAAGGCAGTACAGCTCTTCATAACAGAGACCCGAAGGTTCGAATTTTAAATCTGAATGCCTGTTCATGGTGAAATTGTTATATTTAATAGCTTTCCTTATCTAGAACACTTCCTTTGGTGATTTATACATGTACTGTCATTATGTACATTTAACATCTTATTCCTCGATGTGTTTTCCGTCACATCGGTAGCATTTTTGTTAATATTCTCATTGTACTGCACTGTGTGTCTTGTAAATACTCTGTGTCTCTCTTTGTACTGGAGAAACCACTCGTTTAGTCTCTCTTGTACTATTTTGGTGATCCAGATGAAATAAATATGTTTAAATCATATTCCGGAACGGTTGTGTCCAGCATAACCTTCCACTGAAGTAAACAAATCAAATCTAATGCACCCACGGGGCGTTGGATACAACTTCTTTCACGTCGTCATAATTACCATTATTGTAGTCCCAAGTGGGTCTTTTGAAAGCTTTCAGGGAAAGAAAAGAAAAGAAAAACAGTACAACATAGGCCTATAGCAGAACGATCACAGCTAGCTATTGGAAGGGGCGTCCCCACAATTTACAATAAATCCGGTTGAGCCGGGTATGAGAAGATCCAATGACACAAATGAAGGTTTATTGTTGAATTGTTTGAGAAGTCGGTATAACACGTGGCGGGTCCACCTATATTCGATTATGTCAACAAGGTTCATACCAGGAGATATGCATATTAATTTCCCACCAGAACTGCATACCTGATTGTCTGGTCTCGCTTGGCGGGATATGGCAAGATACGGGTCGATACCTGTGGGGACAAGCGGGATATTACTAATATTTTGGAAATAATGCTTATAAAAAGGCAGATGTCAATTTTTCTTTATACGTGGCTCAGGAAGTACTAGACGAATACCAGTGTGGCATTTGTGAACTTAAATTTCTCATAAAGCCGCTAATTTTGAGAGAAATGAACATATGGCCCTGTCTATGGCAGTGATGTCACCCTTGCATCAAACCCGTGCTTTGTGGCGGAAAATTACTATGCATTCGTCGTATTTGCTGTCAGCGCGATCCCGAGGCCTAGCGTAAGCAACGATCATTGAATCATCAATTATTAAAAAGCATAGGGGCGGGGGTGGGGGAGCGCGATTCTATGGCTCTAGTTGTATAGTAAAAGACCGTGTGGCAAAGCGTTTCTTTCATGGGCTATCTGTCTGCATGGGCGACAATACGCCCCACCTGCAGCCAGGCCATGATCAGTAGAGAATCCAGCCGATCAAGACGGCGGATGATCGGTAATGAAGCCTCAGAAAAATTGACAGCACCGTCACAAGGTCGGTGTTTGTGTGGGGGTGGGGGTGAGGGTGGGGATGGGGGTGGATCTTTCAGTCGTACATAGATCATTTTGAGGTAAAGAGATCAGACCAATAAATTCGGTTCAGGCAATTTGAAGTTCATTCAATGTGCCATTCCTTTTGGGACTACGTATATAAGCATGAAAGAATTTAATCTTTTTAAAATTCTGTGGTCCAGGATTTATATTAATTTCATCAGTCAATATTAGAAAAGATTAAGTGATATTAAGGTGTGTCGTAGGCACAAAGAAAAAGCGTATAACAGTATCAGAAAAAAATAAAGCGAAAAAACGACAAAAAATATAACAATTTGTTGTACAAATGGAGTGTGAGGTTTAATGATACATAATCAAAGCACACTGAAGTTATAGCCCAAAGGTGAATCATTCATGGTACATCACTGTGACCCTGATACATGTCCTCGAGACCTAATTTTACTGCATGGTATCCGTACTTTTGGCCTGATATGTCTCTTTGAGATTCTTGACAAAATGTAAAAGCACAAGAAAATTGTAGCCTGGAGATGAATAATACACAGATAATATGTCATTTTGACAAATGATATATAACTTATAGTGACCTATTTTTTACTTCATGATATGCATTTTAGTCTTAAATGGACATATGCCAGTGTGAGGTTTCGTGAAACAATGTCAAGGGAGAAAGACTGTTTAGAGAGGAATGCTACTTAGAGATTGCTGCTCAAGTACAAAACTTTATTGCGTCGATCCAAACATTTGACCGACTGACATCTTGTTATACAGTTTTTTTACATGGCAAATTCACGGGTTCTGATATATACCTTGGATGTGGGGTGCAGACATGAGTGTGTCATTTTTCATGAGATTGTGTTTACATTCAAAGGTGATGTAGCGTGACCATGTGCATTAGCATTGCTTTCACCATTGACATGAAAGTAATATAGTAAGCAATGATAATGCATCCCCTTGCTGACTTGGCGAAAATTAGAAATTAAGTAGCCCTACCAGCTAGTAAACAAGTTCAGTAGAGGTTGACTGAGGCACAATCCTACAACATTTTATATAAACCCTAACCAATAGGTTTGGAGAAGTAGAAAAAGACACTGGTAACCGTAGATTAACTACTTGTACTGCAACCGATCGATATGATACTTTAAAAATTGAACGAAAACAAGGACGCGACGGTAATATCACTTCGTTAAGAGTAACAAGTGGACACGGAGCCAGGCTTTATCTGCACCGTGTTTGAAGAGAATCCAGAGGTCTAGAAGAATGGGTCGAAGATTTTAAAAACACACACAAAAATCATAAAAAAATAGATAAAATCACAGCGCTACCTGTGGAATAAATTAAGGTCTATGGGCATCCAGTAATGTCTCAATGATATTTCAAAGCAACTTCCAAACAGTTTTAAAAGCGGTTTTGAAGACCCCCCCCCCAAAAAAAAAACAAAAACAAAAAAAAAAACCCATCGCAACACATTTGGTAGACATTATCCAAGGTACATCCCTACCGATTTTAAAGTATCCAGCCAACGTGTTTTTGTGATAATAAGTAAAAACTGTTCGTTTGTTACAGCTCATTGTTTTCTTTTACAATGGAAATGGTAATTGGCATACACAAATAAAGATTTTTTTTTTTAATGTGGCGCTTCACTGATATATACAGATATTTACAAATCGTCAGCAATTCTGCGTTTTGTAAACAACCCATAGACGCGTCTGCCCACAGAAACTGTCGCATCCCTGTCCGTGGCAAAAAAATAACTGCAGGGAAAGAGTCTTTTGAATAATATTTGTAGGGCGTTCTCGCTTGTTTCTAAAAAAAATGATTTCATATAAAAATGAAGTCTGTCTCTGTTGTTGTCATTGGCATGTAACAGCGCGGTTGTTGGTAGGCATTTTTTTCATGACGTCGCGATATTTTTTATATTTATATTCATATTAACATTAACACTAGAATTAAATTTGTCATGAATATTTGTGCGTAAAAGTTTTGATAGCCACTGCAAAGGACCTTTTGTTTACCAGTGGAAGGAGCTATGGGTGTGGCCAGTCGCTTGTTACGTAGCAAAGTAGGCACTGGCACGTGCCGTGCTGTACATGATGTTACCATCGACTGATGAAAACAAAATTCGCCCTATTCTTTCAATGCTAACAAAAACTCCGAAAGTAAATATAAGGAAATGTTCTTCAATTTCCACTGCACCAATATCACACAAAGGCAAATCCTATCTTGTACCGCTTCGTTGTTGTACCGACCCGTTTCTATTCTGAGACAGTGATTACTTAGATTCAACTTGGGTGCAGACTGAGTTCCCTGTGACACTGATTCAGAATGTTAACCAATACTAACCTGTCAGCCGGAAGAAAGACATTTTTGAATGGGTATGGGCTAGTCAAATCATTGTTTACCTGACTCATGTTTCTACGAACCCCTTCGAGGGTTCAAGAAATGTTATATCATCTGTACTCATTTTAAATTTTAAATCAATTGAAGGCATTGGTAACTCTGTAAAGATAGCCCTTTTTTACCATATTACTAAAATGCATTGATTCTGCTGCTGCAAGACTGTAATTTAACATAGTTCAGTGCATCAAACTGGCTGAACCTTTGATAGAATTCAAATAAAAACTGGCAGGTTGATGTTTTGCACTGATCTGTTCGATAGTTCCAAGCCAGGTCCGTTTTCTGCTGCATTTTTATATTTGAAGTCATGATGCAAGGTTACACACTGCCCAACTTGTATTGCCATTTCATCAAGTATACATCTTACTTACATAACGAAACAACTCCGAGACGCTGATATTAAGCTCTGCTGATGCTCTAACCCTGTTTGTAGCTAGTGGTTACACACACATACATATATTTACACAAACACACACACACACACACACACACACAATATATATATATATATATATATATATATATATATATATATATATATATATATATATATATATATATATGTATATATATATTCATACACACATACCCATACACAATCATACATATGCATAATACTTGCACGCACCCATACTTACATGCATACACATACATACATATGCACATTCATGTATACACACATGCATACATACGCACACACACACACATACATGCACACATATATAAACACACACATGCATTGGTACGTACATGCATACATGCACACACACAAATAAGGTACATACATACACATATAGGTGCATATATACACACATACCTTAATCATAAATATACAGTAGAATATTCCTATTAAGACTCTCCACAATAAGAAAACTCGCTCGCCCATTTCAACAGTCCCAAAGAAACCATCCGCCCATGAAGACGTATGAATGCCAGTCTCAAAGATTTAGTTTAACAGAGGATCTTTCACCACATGTATGTATGTATGTATGTATGTATGTATGTATGTATGTATGTGTATATATGTGTGTGTATGTATATGTGTGTAAGCATATGTATACATGTAAGTGTACCTATATATACTTGTATGTATGCGCACACGTATATGTACATTGTATATGTATGTGTTTATACTTATATGGTATACTCCTCCTTCGTGCACGTTTTGAGTGGCCGATGGTGATCTGCATTATGTAAATGATATCAGAAAAAAAAAAGGAAAACGGTCGATGGGCTGGTAAACTTTATTTTATCTTCCTCGGTGCCCTCAAGAATGACATTTCTTGCTGCCAATAATTATCTGTTTCTTCATCATTTTTTCTAATATTCCTTTTCCACGTGGCTGAACACCAAAGATGATAATTGCGATGAAAAAAGTCCTTTCGATGCTTATTTCAAACGGCACAATGCACTGGTTCAATGTATGCAATAACTTGAACCCTGGGGAGTACATGTACTCAGCGGAACAGCCAAATGTAAATACTTGGAAACAGCACGGTTATTTGCTTAATCGACTCACTTATTCGTCATGGCCGGTAAACAGTGACACTCTCTTCTCACAGAAACATCGAAGGAAAGATCTGATAAATTCTTTTAATATAACCATACAAGCACCATTTTCGGGACATATTTTGTATACACTTCGCCGTTTTGGATAATTTACCAGCAACCAATTTAATCATTTCAACACATCTGTTCAATAACAACTCAAAATGGAGCGCGAAACCAGTGGAGTTATGTTCTCTTATTATAACAAAAGGTATGTGTATAATATATGTTCACGTGCTGATATCTTTTGCCTGACGACTATTATCAAGGGCATTTAGCTTCTTTGGCAGCTTGTGTGTACATTTGGCTAACACGGTAACCGGCGCTCGTGGCTGTATGATCTAGCAATGACTGATTGTAAGAAAACCAAGGTACGAATACCCATGTGTGTTCAAAGATCGGTTCCATTTTAATATACAATGGTACCATTAACACAGTCGACCGGCAAAGTCTGTGCCTTAAATAGTGCCTGGGTTGAAAAGTAAAACGGGGACCACGCAGGCAAGCCATTTAGCTGCGTGTGAAATACGCGTGAGATATGTTTATACATTCATTGATATAAAAAATTTTCACTGCTATGACATGATTTTGATTGAAACTCTTCCACAGGACAGCTGCTCAGACATCCAGGAGGTTTAGTAAGCAAGTGACTCCAAGGTTACAGGGGCGGGCGCAGGATTTTTTGGGGGTGGGGGTGGGCGGGAGAGGGAGTCCAGCCATCCATAGGCGTTTTTGAGGCATGTCCCCAACAATTTTTTTTCAGGAAATTCTGTATTCTGGTACATTCCGAGGTTCAAATAAAACATTTTCTTATGAGAAAAACACTATATATAGGTTTAGATGTACATGTGTTTAGCCAAGAACACATGCAGGGAGGTCTCTGAATCCGCTCCTGCTGTTTCCCAGACTTCCACGGAAAGCAAGTGCGGTCAAATCAGCCGTCTCCTAATTGTACGCGTGATATTGAATTCCAATATTTTATTTATACATATACATATATATTATGATTATAAATGTAACACAGATCTCAGAGTAGATACTGGTGTGGCAACAGTGGTTGTTATGTCACTTGGCAAGACCTCATAAGGTTATTACGTTGTAATTTTTTACACAGCTTCGATAAAGAGATAGTATAAAAATCAGCACTGAGATAAATGCGTTGCTCTTTGAACAAACGAAGCGCTTTAAAAAATATTGTTGAAGATAAAATATAACCGATGCACAGTGAGTGTTTCATAATATTAACATACGTGTATATGATTATTTTCAATACCATATCAATTTAAGTTATCAGTAAATGTATACTAATGTGCTGAGTGTATGGGTCAATGTTTGCCTCTTATTTTTGTGT
The DNA here is from genome assembly GCA_964020975.1 of Hermodice carunculata. Taxonomy (NCBI): domain Eukaryota; kingdom Metazoa; phylum Annelida; class Polychaeta; order Eunicida; family Amphinomidae; genus Hermodice; species Hermodice carunculata. The sequence goes on along the minus strand of CAXHWN010001633.1, from coordinate 81,864 downwards.
GCAAAATGCTACATGTGTATGTTGATGCAGCAATAAATTTTAATTCATATTTTTAAAAAGCAATAATCATTTGCTTCTTAGAGCGGTATTTATGAAAAAAAAACCATGCTATAACAATAACACCAGGAGGCATTCATATTTATCTATATTAAGTGCAAACCTGCTCTGGTATACTCAGTTGTTAGACAACTGAGCTCGAGAGAACCATAAAATATATGTTATAAAACAGCTGAGCCACAGATCAGAATATTTCATTTTGGTATTTATTCATTCACCATGGACGTCTAAATGTTGGTGTCAATTCTCTCCCTGTCTTTTTTTCACTTTTCAAGACACTCTCTGTTCTGCCAGTGCCTATGGCTTTGCGGCGATCATATTGCTTCCGAAAATCACATGGGGTCAATAATAATAATAATAATAATAATAATAATAATAATAATAATAATAATAATGATAATAATAATAATAATGATGATGATGATGATGATGATGATGATGATGATGATGATGATGATGATGATAATAATAATTTATTATTATTATTATTATTATTATTATTATTATTATTATTATTATTATTATTATTATTATTATTTGAAAAGTTATCCCTTTGCAGCGGGGGTAACAATAGCCGAGGATTGTCCATGTTGCGTCAGACTGAAAATGTACAGTGAGGGAAACTAAAATTGTAACAAGTATGTACAGTAAAACTCAAAGGTAGACTGGCTCAGTAATCATTAAAGGGACAGTAAAATAAGCAAAAGTTCTCGTCGGTCTACCGTGGCTGGTTCCCAATGAACTCACGCGTAAAATTCCACGCTTCCTTTAAAATAGCTCTGAAATACGGTGGAACAGGTCTCCTGCCAAGTTGCTATGATCATGTTCATCTTCTCAAAAAAGAAACAACAACAACAACAACAACAACAACAACAACAACAACAACAACAACCCCAAAAAACCCCAATAGTTTACTTGAAACCAAGGAGCCACAAAACTTATGCCAAATGTCTTACTTATGGTTTAATGTTAACTCGTTCTCCAGTTTTCTATAGTATTTCATACTGATGACATTAAGGGTTGGACACAAGAACACAAAATAAGTGTATCTTTAACAGCACTATCACAGAGTTTACAGCTTAAATCCGAAATACTCCATCGCTCCAAACTGTCGCTAATTCCTAAACAAATGAACTCCATTAATGGAATAGAAAATGTTCGACAAATTTTTAAATTCCTTATAGATCAGCTTTATGCAAGTAACAACGACCATCTCCTTGTTATATATGGGTATCTGTGATTAGCGACTTCTGTTTATTTTTTTGATAATTTTAAACCATATTGTAGCCAAGAATGAAGTTACATGACAGGATGTAACTGCTACCAGAGTATACCAGGGGCTTCAATGAATTTTCTTGCATGAGAAGCTGAAATCTTGTAGTATCTTGGGCTGCTGTCATTACTTGTGGAAATGGACATTTGAAGAAAACATCATCATTTTGTGCCCACCCCACCCCGTGCATTTACAATAATTATATAAAATTGTATTCCCATCGGCAAGTCTGTACTTCGTGCGACTCCCCCGGCCGCTTCCGATTTCATCCATGTCAAGTACTCCACAAATATATTCCATGCTTGTTTTGGGATTCACGTGCAAAAGATTATGACATTGATACATGACGCAAATATTTAACAGAATATGCTGAAAAACACATTCACATTTTGAGTGAAACTAATGAGCATGAACATGCTGAATGACCAGTTCCACAAAAAAGAAGAAGCGTTGTTTAGAGCATTCCTAACAACAATTCGGCTGTGCCGTGTAAGGTGCTAAAACCGTGCACTGCAGACATTCTGGACACCCTGTATTGGCAACAGGCCTGTCCAAAGTCATTTAGTTAATTCAAAACTACGCTGACAGCTCCTGCACGATTGGAAATTCATAATAAACAGCCCATGTATTGACTTACTCGCATTACGTCCTGAAGTATCTTTGATCACAATTGTAGCTATATTTTGGTTTCAAGGCTGACTCGGCCAAGTGACATAGTAGACAATATATATATACATATACATATATATATATATATATATATATATATATATATATATATATATATATATATATATATATATATATATATATATATATATATATATATATATATATATATATATATATATATATTTGTACGCTGTATGCTCCTGCACGATTGAAAATGCACGGTAAACAGCCCATGTATTGACTAACTCGCGTTGCGTCCTGAAGTATCTTTGATCACAATTGTAGCTATGTTTTGGTTTCAAGACTGACTCGGCCAAGTGACATAGTAGACAAAACATACATATTTTTGTGGAAATTTTGAAGCGCCCAAGATTGCCCAATTCACCAACCAATATACCAAAATACAAATGATGGTTGAAATATGATGGGTCACACTCGAATAGTCTGTGATCAAATGCATGG
>CAXHWN010001633.1:55200-77700 GCA_964020975.1 Hermodice carunculata | reverse complement strand
AAAATATAAATTGTAGTCAGAATGGCACGGTTACCTGTGATGACTTTAAAGTTATTCGAGATTGAGGTTTTGTGCATTTGCCTAATTTGAATAAATCAAACTTCTACAACTTGGATTCAAGGTTCAGTGTAGGCAGATATATAATAAACCTATCGATTAAAGTTAGAATGGTACCTCTTTATGATGAGTTTGAATTAATTCCAGATTAAAATTTTGTGAATGTATCTAATTTGTATAAATTTCAATACATTTTGATTCATATTTCATTGGATGCAGCTATGTATCAAACCTATCAATTGAAGTTGGAATTGTACATCTCTCTGTAATAGTTTTAAAGTTTTTCGAGATGTAAATATCATGTATTCTCCCAATTTGCATAAATTAACCCTTAAAGAGCTGATTGAAGACTGAGTCAACAGCTTTCCTGGGGGCAATTTGGGCGCACTGAGTGCAAAGTGCCCCCAGGAAAGCTGTTGACTAAGACTACTTTTTGCTTTAGACTAGGCTTGCTGGAATTTGAATGAAAGGTAACTTCATGAGGAATTTTAATCTTTTAACCATTCTATGTTTAACAGTAATGAGAAAATGACTATAGCAGTGATTAGCACTTTAAGGGTTAAAATTCAACTTTTTTGTGATCCATTGGCTGCGCCTGTTGCACAAACCTATGAATTAAGGTTTGAATGGACCCTCTACCTTTAATAGTTTTGAAGATATCAAACATTTAAACTTAGCAAGTGCCCCTAATTTGCATAAATTTACTCTTTCAGTGCCAATGACGTCTAAAGTCGATCTACTAAAGTAAAACTTGTTTGAATTGTCATCAAGATCATAGATTCGTCTTCCTCATAAAAAGACCATTCATTCAAGTACCAGCATGCCTTTAGTTCCAGGGAAAAGCTGTTAACTCAGTCCAAAATCTGCCACTGAAAGAGTTCAAATTCTACAACTTTTGTCTGTGCTCTTCTTTAGTCCATCAAGCAAACTCTGCTTCATAGTCATTATGCCAGTGTCTGCTCGTGTTGCCGTCGAGGTTCAGTGAGGGTGTACACCAGGGGTAAAACCACAGACACGGGTTTTTGTTCACCCTCACATACAGTCACAGCTTCCGAGAAGACACCAAGCACATCTGTCACTTTCTCAGCCAATTTTCAGTGACTAACCGTCAGATCTATGGTCCAATAATGTCAGCATTTGATAGTGTAAAGGCTTTCTTTAGGACAAGGGCTCTGTCGAGCACAGTTTGCATACTGCTCCACCTTGTGGGAATATCCTGCATGAGCTCAAGTGGACCGGACACACCCCAATGCCTCTGGGTTTTATCCAAGTGTTGTTGCTGTAACAGATTTGTTGAAGTGACCAATAACACCTTTCTGAAGACACTGATCATGGTCAATGAAGTGGCATGTGACCATTGAGGGTGTGCTGGGATGTTCACATGTCTGTAGTAAATGACAAGAAAAGTTGGTCATCCAGTATACTATCCACTTTTGATTGCAGCGATTTGTATGTTTCTGGGAATAAGGTTTCTGAGAACCACTTGCGGTGTGGCATGATGTACCTGGGCTCAAATGTATTAATTAACCCGCGAAATCCCTCTCGTTCCACCAAAAAAAGGGGCTCTGTGTCCAGACAGATCATTTCCTCCAGGGATCTTCAAACATAAGTCAGAAAGAAACCTCAAGTAAATTATATAGAATTCCACAGCATACAGGTACTGTTTTGTTAATTTGAAATACAAAATGATGAGACAATTGAACCTTGCTCTGTCAGGGCTTAGACTTAAGACTACATGGAAGCTTGGAAAGAATTGGACAGACAGGAAAAAGTTTGTTGGAAAAAAAGTAATAAAATTTCTTCTTACCTTGTTACTGCTATGTACCACCCGGAATCTTTAGTGAGGGGTTGGTCTTTGGAAAACATATTGCCAATGTTGGCCTGGGTGCAACTTTTGCTGCTTGAACTTTTTGATGGAGTGCATGCCTGTATAGCACACTTTGAGGCCTCATATTCCAAATAGGATTCTCTTTGTTTTTTCTTGAAATGAATGATGAGGTTAGAAGTATTATAATGTTGAGCAGTCTGCTCTCTTCAAAATCTGTCTTTGCACAAAAGGCATTGTGCATTTGATCTATCAGGGACTAAAACTTCGAAAATATTTCCAAACCGGGTTAGACTTGCTAGTAGTCATGACAGGAATGAAGAATGGTGGTATAAAAAAATCAATTTTGATATTGTAGGTCACATATACACCATCACAGCCAATAGCATTGGGCTATGTATCATCACAGCCAATAGCATTGGACTATGTATCATCACAGCCAGTAGCATTGGACTATGTATCATGACAGCAGGTAGCAATGAACCAAAACAGAGATCTACATATATACATTGATTGGAAATTACTATAGCCATTAAAGATATGACTCATTTTTAAACAGTTTAAACAAAAACTAAATTATGCCAAATTTGTAGATTTTTGTAGACTAATCAATCTTGTTATTCACCGTGAATCAATGAATAAAATAAACTGCAGGTATGTGCATGTTTGCACAGAGTAATTACAAAAATGTGTCGGCTCCAAATTTGCTTTTAATACGTGCTACTGCACATACACTCAGTATTAAAGATAATTAGTTTAGATGGAAATTTATTCAGTTTGATCACATGAAGTAGTGTAAATTTGATTTGTTCCCTTTCATTATGAACACGATTTGAAAGGCTTACACTTTTTTTACCAGAATCGGGCGACTTTTTAATCCGATATCCGATCCGATCCGATTCCGGACACTGCAAAAAGGCCCGATGCCACCCGATACCTGATACCTGTATCGGACCATCCCATATATATATATATATATATATATATATATATATATATATATATATATATATATATATATATATATATATATATATATATATATATATATATATATATGTATATATATATATATATATATATATATATATATATATATATATATATATATATATATATTAATACAAAATGAACAACTCTTGCCTTGAACCACTTTGTTTAGTTTTCCGTCAAAGCAAAGAGTTATAAGCTCAATGCTTACAATATCAGATCAGATCATAACTGGGTCACTATACTGAGAATGTTTTGATACAAAATAGACGCTGTAGGCATTTATTCTTCTCTGTCTCTTCCCAGCCCTCCTTGCTGTGGCAAGCTTTGTAATATATTATCCAAATTTAAGATATCTTAAATTTGGGTTATATTGTATCCATAAATCAATATCCATAAATTATCTTCTTGGTATTAAAAGTCAGTCACTTTCATAGGCATATATAATTTGATTTTAAATATCTAAAAGATGGCGAATTATAGATACATATGATGCATTTTTAGAAATCCACAAAGATGGGAGATTTATAGCTGTCTAAAATCAAGTTTTGGATTATAGATATCAATAATCCATTCTATGTATCTATGAACGATTTTAGATATCTGCAATTCAATTTTAGATATCTATAAATCGTCGTATTTTCAGATATCCCAAATTGAATTGTATATATGAAAAATGGAATTACAGATATGGAAAATGGGAGTTTAAGATATCTAAAATTAAATTTAAGATATCTATAATTAAAGTTACAGATATCCACAATTCCAATTATAGCTATCTAAAATTCGGATTAAACGTTCAACGGGCTTGACATGCCTTGTCCCAAAGAGCAGAGAGAGAGAGAGAGAGAGAGAAAGAAAGAAAGAAAGAAAGAAAGAAAGAAAGAAAGAAAGAAAGAAAGAAAGAAAGAAAGAAAGAAAGAAAGAAAGAAAGAAAGAAAGAAAGAAAGAAAGAAGTTTGCACACAGACATAATAAGGTAAAATAAAGAGGATGAAAAACTATTGGCATAAAGTTTCAGATCTAACTTAAACTTAATATCATTGTCACTTCAACGAAAACATCAAGTTTACATGTAACTGAAAGGGCTAAAAGTAAATTATGCTCAAATGATTTTTAAAAGCCCTGCGATTATGAGCACTATGTATATCAATGGGTATCGTGGTAGAGGTATAATGACAATTGAGAGGTCCTTCTGATTGGACAGAACATAAAACCAGTCAGTAGTGTAGGCCAATCCTAGTGCACACGTGGATGAACAGCTGACACGGCATAAGCATATAGAGAACATGCAGGTAAAAGTAATGGGAAAACTGAAGGGGGGTAAGGGGAGGGGTTCAGTACGCTGGTACAGGTAATTATTTTTCTAGAGTACGCAGTACGGAAAATTAAAATCTTTCAAAATTTTGGATAGTACGAAGTACGTAAAGTAAGAGGGCTTCCAGTATGTGCCAGTACGGTAAATAAAAAGCCCCAGTACACCAGTACGGGAACCTCTTTCCCACCCTCAAAACTGGCAGTGTCAAGACCTCTAGGCTAAAGTAAACTATCACCGAAGCAAATTTAACAGACAATTTTGAAAACAACAATATTTTACCATTACATCGATTACACCTACACGGTCTGGGCACATGGTCAGAGAAAGGATTCAAAACAGAACAATGACTGCAAAAATGCACCTGCTGGTTAGCGGCATTTTTTGTTTGTTTGTTTGATATTTTTTAAATGTCAGAGGTAGAGATTGCAAAAAACTTTGAAGTAGCAGACCATTATGGACAGGCGACGTTTTCATTTGACCACACTGATGCTCGAATGTTCCCAAGGTGTAGCCCCAAACTACAGCGTGGCCAAGTCAGCTTTTCAAAAGAAATTAACTTTTATCCGACAATACAAACAAGTGCCACAAATATTCATATACCTTTTCCCAGCTAAGAAACTTTAAACGACCGTTTTGTGAATGATAGTGTCACTATTTAAAGTGTGTGTGTCAACGCACACTTTTCTGTTTTTCTAGGAATTCTTTATTTCTTTCTTTCTTCTTTCTTTCTTTCTTTCTTTCTTTCTTTCTTTCTTTCTTTCTTTCTTTACCGGCAAATTTGTCCGACATTTCATTTGGAAAGTATTACATGTGGAAACTCCAAACTTGGCACAATTATACTTCTATGTATAAAGTCTGGCCTTTTTATAATGAGAGGTGATGCTTTTGAAAATTATGCAAATGAGGGCTAATTAAGGTTTTAAATCTTCAATATCTCATATACTATAGTAGATGTGGTTCCGAGTGTATAGGAGTTCGATCATAGCAAGGTAAAGGTCATCTCAAATGTCAAGGTCATGTCAAGGTCAAAGGTCATGTCAAGGTCAAAGGTCAATTTTCAGCCAAAATGTCATTTTTGAGGTCAAGGTTCACTTCAGGTAGAGGTCATCTCAAGGTCAAAGGTCATTTCAAGGTTAAAGGCCACTTTCCTTGGTGGCCTTCTTCTAGCCATAACTTGGTCAATTTTTATCCAATTTCGATCATGTTGGGCTCAAATTGTAGCTATTGTAACCCTGCATATTTTAAAATTATGTTTGTGACCTCTAAAGATCAAAGGTCAAGGTCATTTGAACCTTTGAAAGTTTCATCCAGTCACAACTTGGCTATTTTCCATCCGATTCTAATCATGTTAGACTCAAATTGTAGGTATTGCAACACTGCACATTTTTATAAGAACATGTGACCTCGAAAGGGCAAAGGTCAAGGCCATGCACTTTGAAAGTTTGATCTTGCCATAACTTGGTAAATTTTCATCCGATTTGGTTCATGTTCATGTCAGTTTAACTTCTACTAGGGGGTTATTGACCATTGCGCATGTAATGAATCTAAAACAAAAGTTGTAGCAATTTGAATTATGCTAAATAGCACCATTCGAAATTTTAAATCTTGAATAACTTCAAAGCTGTAATAGATAGAGATGCCATTCCAACTTCTACTCCTGTGTTATGGAATAGTTGTACATTGCCATACAAATATGCTTTGAAGACACACACACTGATTTGCTATGCAGCAAATCATCTTTTCTATTTTTTTAAATGCCTTCCTAACCTTTTAAAAGAATGTGATAATTTGACAGACTTAAAAGACTGTGTAAGGCTCTGATCTCAATTGATTTTTGATAGTACGCACTGTTTACATGTGATTTAACGGTTGTCGGATGCAATAAAAAAACACGTCTGTCCTCTCTGGTTTAATCATTCATTATGTCTGTGTGCCAACACAGACATATTGCTTTTCTAGGAATTCTTTCTTTCTTTCTTTACAGGCAAATTTGTCCGACATTTCATTTGAAAAGTATTACGCGTAGAAACTCCAAACTTGGCACAATTGCTCTTCTTTAGATGAAGTCTCGCCTTTTTATAATGAGAGGACATGCTTTTCAAAATTATGCATATGAGGGCTAACTAAAGTTTTAAATCTTCAATATCTTATATACTATAGTAGATGTGGTTCTGAGTGTATAGGAGTTCGATCATAGCAAGGCAGAGGTCATCTCAAATGTCAAGGTCATGTCAAGGCCAAAGGTCAATTTAAGGCCAAAATGTTGTTTTAAAGGTCAAAGTTTTCTTCAGGTGGAGGTCATCTCAAGGTCAAAGGTCCTTTCAAGGTCAAAGGCCACTTTCGATGGTAGCTTTCTTCTAGCCATAACTTGGTCAATCTTTAACCAATTTTGATCATGTTGGGCTCAAATTGTAGCATTGGTAACGCTGCACATTTTTGAAACTTCTTAGGGTCAAGGTCAACGTCATTTGGACCTTTGAAAGTTTCACCAAGCCATAACTCGGCCAATTTCCATCCAATTCTAATCATGTTGAACTCAAATTGTAGGTTATGCAGCACTGCACATTTTTGTAAGAACAAGTAACCTCAAAAGGGCAAAGGTCAAGGTCATTTGGCCCTTTGAAAGTTTTATCTTACCATAACTTAGTCAATTTTCATCCGATTTGGTTCATGTTGGGCTTAAATTGTGGGTATTGTAACACTGTACATTTTTGCAATTTACATGTGATCGGTAAAGATCAAAGGTCAAGGTCATTTGGACTTTGAAATTTGCATCCAGCCACAGCCTTAATGTAATGTGAAGTACCAAAGGATAAAAGTTGTAGCATTTGATATTTACAACTTTTGAAGGCACACAGACAGATTTGCTTTGAAGCAACTTCTTTTCTAGTCTTACATTTGATTCCTTTTAGGTTTTTCTCATTCTCTTTGTTTTAAGGTCATTGTATTATGCACCAAATTTTTTGTATTTTACACACTGACTATTTAAAACTTTGTTTTACATACTTTGTATTGTATTATATGACAAAGGGTCCTGTGGAAGCACATCCCACCACTGGACGAGTCACGCTGTTTAAATTTGTTCAAATAAGTAAAAATAATAATAATAATAATAATAATAATAATAATAATAATAATAATAATAATAATAATAATAATAATAATAATAATAATAATAATAATAATAATAATAATAATAATAATAATAATAATAATAGAAGTTTGCATAAAAGATTGCCATCTGAGTCCCGTGGGGCAAACGTTGTTGCATTTTAAAGTTGAATAGTGTTTAAATATCAACACATACGAAGGCAATATGTGTGGAATAAAGATATCTTCTTGAAAAAGCGAAGAGTAGGGTAGCGTGGGGCAGAAATCTATGCCTTCATACGACCTGCCTTTGTGAGCACCAGGCTAACGAGAAAACCTCTAATATAAAGATAAACTCTGTCAGAATACGTACAAATATTTTGCTACAGGCTTATCAGACATGTGAGTATTAAAGATGTTCTGGTACTAATCAAGCAAGATGCACCTGAGAGCGAATATTGTGGACCGGCTGCAACTCAGGGGAAGGTCACATGATGTATTTATTCTATACATGTTGGCAAAGAGTTTGCGGGCTTTGGACCCATTCAGTGAAGATTTGCATTTTTTTCTAGCCGCGAATATATACGCGGGAAGGGGGGGGGGGCGAGACCAGGGTGATTGACACCCACTCCTGGGGATCCGACGGTCTCTTCGCTGGCAAACTCATTGCCCTCAACGACAAGGTCAAGTCTCGCAGCTCTAGGAAACGCCAGATATCTGTGTCCGCATTATTTTTTTTTGTAAGAGATAAGTTAAAAATAAACGATAATAAAACCAAAACAAACCAGAAAATTTTGATTTGCTTGTCAGCAAATCAGTCTGTGTGCCTAAAAAACTGTTAAAGCCACTACTGCAACAATAATTTTTCATACAACTGTGTCAAGAATCTATAAATTGAAGTTGGAAAGGCACCTCGATCTATTATAGTTTCGAAGCTATTCAAGATTTAAATTTTGTGCATTTGCCTAAATCTAACTGCTAAAACTTTGATACATGGTTCATTGGATGCAACTATCCCACAAATATATCAATCAAAGTTTAAATGACACGTCAGTCTATAATAGTTGTGAAGTTTTTCAAGATTTAGATTTTGTGTATTCACCTAATTTGCATGACTTAAAATGCTATAACTTTGGTCCATGTTTCATTGGATAGGGCCATGTCAGAAACCTATCAATTGAAGTTGGAATGACACCTCTATCAAAAAGAGTTTTGTAGTCGTTCCAGATTTGTATTTTGTGTGTTTCCTGATTTTCATAAATATAGTGTTACAACTTTGATTCATGTTTCATTGGATGGAGCTATGTCACAAACCGATAAATTGAGGTTGGAATGACAACTCTATCTATAACAGTTTGGAAGTTATCCAAGAAGTTAATTTTGTGTATTCACCTGATTTGCATGTTAAATCAAAATGCAGCAACTTTGGTTCATGTTTCACTGGATACTGCAATGTCACAAACCTACATGTACCAGCTGAAGTTGGAATGACACCCATCTATAAAATATTCAAAGTTATTCAAGAATTCAGGTTTGTGTATTCCCTTAATTTGTATAAATAAAAATGCTGCAACTTTGGTACATAATTCATTGGATGCAGCTGTGTCAGAAATCACTAAATTGAAGTTGGATTGAACCCCTATTTATAATAGTTTTGGAGATATTTTTTTTTTCAAGACTAGTGCTCCTAATTAGCATAATTCAAAACACTACAGTGTTTGTTCACTGTCCATTAGATCGGTATGTGTGACAAACCTGTATGAACGACTTTAAATGTTGTGTCTATCTGTAAAAGGCTGGAAGGTATCGAGCTTTTAAAATTTTAATTGCCCCTAATTTGCAAATCTTTTCACATCAAAAGTGTTCCAAACAATATGCACAACTTCACTACTATGACTATGCCAAGGTTGATACTTTCGGGTAACAATTGTGAATACAATAGCAAAAAAACAAAAAACAAAAAAACAAAAATAAATAAATAAATAAATAAATAAACAAACAAACAAACAAACAAACAAACAAACAAACAAACAAACAAACAAACAAACAAACAAACAAACAAACAAACAAATAAATAAATAAATAAATAAATAAATAAATAAATAAATAAATAAAGGAGTCAATAAGTAAATAAATAAATAAATAATAAGTAAGTAAATGAATGAATGAATGAATGAATGAATGAATGAATTTCATTCATTCAATAATTAATTAATGAATATTTGAGTAAAAAAAGGTCTGTGCTCACACACAGACTTAAAAACAAAACAAAAACTAGACATACCTTTTAACTCACAGCGTCGACCGCAGGGTCCGACAGGAAAAAAAATGCTGCCATTTACTCAAATTAGGTCATGGTGACACCAAAATCTAATCAGTTTATCTTGGCATGCTAGAAAAGCATACTACCAAATTTGAGCAAAATACATTGCAGCATTATGGAATTATTGCGCCCTAACGAGCATGTTATTAGGCTATCATTGGCTGAAATTAGATCATGGTGACACTAAAATCCAGGTGAGATAAGCATGTTGCCAAATTTGAGCAAAATACGTGGTGGCATTCTGTAGATATCGCGGTAACAAGAATGTGCATTTCCGGACGGACGGACGGACAACCCGAAAACATATAGGGTCCCCCGATGGGGCGGAGCCTTTGTTACTGTTGTATCACGGCAATATAGAGGTCGTATATTTGACTGGGTCTACTTTGACCTGTAGATAATACAGAAAAATTCGTAGACACATAAAAAGGTTTCATATAATGAATAATAATATATTATTAGGACTGTTACACGCAGGCTGTCTGTTATGTTAGCATTGCAAAACTTGTGAAGCAACCAGTTGCAATCACTAAAACCCCACTAAAAATTGTTGGTCTTTCTGTGCGGCTGTTTCAGTTTTCAACATTGAAATCATCATGATAAAAGTGTAGTCCATTGGCCTGTACGTTATATATCATCATAACCACCACAATTTATGTGATGTGTTCCACTTTTTTGCAAATGAAATGTGACACCTAATATTGTAGGTTTGCATGTGGCTCGGCAATGGGGCGAAGGTTACATGAAAGTGTTTAACCCTTTCCCCCTTAAATTAAGATTGAGTCAACAGCTTTGCTTGGCATGGGGCACATTATCGTGTTAGATCTCATCTACAATTCTCCGAGTCAGTCAAATTATTTTTCATTAATGTTGAAATTATTTGAACACACTGAAGCAGACGACATTTGACCACCAGTCAGTTTTAGCCGGTTTAAAGGGGAGACGGTTAACTGGCTCCTTGCCAGTACGATGAGCACTGAGCATCCATGAATATATATTGCACATATAGGCCTACAGCCCACAGGCCTATTTGTACATTCGTTTGAGCAGTATGAGCCATATTGCCTTCTGATTTTCACTGTTAGGAGAAGGTCGAGCAACATTTTAGTCGTATATCTCTTTGTGGACAAATAAGCTATTCCTGGCCTTACAAAGCGCTTTCGTGACTGATGGTTAAATTATGTCAGCCTACGGAATGATCTTACGTTACATTCAATTATCGAGAACTTACGACTTAACATCGATATAGGCCCTATTGGTTTGGTTGAATCCAATCATAATATCATCAAAGTTTTTTTTTTCAAGAACAGGTGATGACCTGTAAGTCCATCTAGGTAATACATTGCAGTCTCAAATCGACATACATGTACCGGAACAGAGCAGATACGTGCAGAAACTAGAAAACATGATTTTCAGCATAGCAAATCAGTGTGTATGTCTTCAAAGCATATTGGCATGGCAAAATACTAGTCCATAACACTAGAGTAGAAGTTGGAATGGCATCTCTCTCCATTAGCTTTGAAGTTATTCAAGGTTTAAAATTTCAAATGGTGCTACTTTGCATAATTTAAATTGCTACAACTTTTGCTTTTAATTCATTAGGTGTGCCACAGTCAACAACCCCCCTAGTAGAAGTTGGAATGACATCTCTATCTATTATAGTGTTGGAGATATCCAAGACTGAAAATGTCGAATACTGGTAATTAGCATAATTTAAATTGCTACAACTTTTGTTTTAGATTCATTACATGCGCAATGGTCAACTACCCCCTAGTACAAGTTGAAATGACATCTCTATCTATAATAGTTTTGAACATATTCAAGTTTTAAAATTTCAAATGCTGCTAATTAGCATAATTTAAATTGCTACAAATTTTGTTTTAGATTCATTTCCCGCGCAAGGTCAATAACACACGCTTTAAATAGGAACGGCTCAGCTTAGGCTGGAGCCATTGTAGGTACATGATTGTGTACAAGGTGGTGAACAAGTATCATTTAATGTTTACCCTACATAAAAGTTGCTTAGTATTTTATCACACACACGTTCTCCCACATTGAAACATTTATCTGCAAACAGTAACAGCAAACAATGCAGGCAAATCAATGGGGGAAGACACGGCCCATGAATCGTTGGGCATGAACAACCAAACTAGCGAAACAGCCGAAGAACTTTGCGTTTTTCACACTAATTATATTGATGCATTCTTTCCGGAGTTCCAAATCTCTTTTATTGATTCAGTGTGTGTGTGTGTGTTTCGAGTTGGATCAATAAACATTCGCTTTGTATCAATGTTATCAATGAATGGCAGTTTAGCAGTCCAAATCCCCCACAAAACAGAGTAACACTAACAGGACCGAGAGTGGAGAGCGCACGGCAAACACAACGACATTCTTGTTGCCCTTGACGACATATAAACTATGACGTCACAAAGCTGTGTACAGTCATTTTTCTTGCGGGTCACCTAACCTCAGGCTCAGGTGACACGGTTTGGCAATTCTCAAAATAAATCGTCTTACGGTACTTACCACAGGAGTTATACATATTTTACCGAGGGAGACACAATGGGAACGATAATTTGGCAGCTAATCTAAAGTCCTTTGAAGGAATTTATATTTTGACGATCCTCGGAAGATTGAACAAGAGACCTTTGCTAATCATTTTCTGTGTCGAGTAGCGCGGAACCAAATTTGCCAAGAAGCAGCAAGAGATTTTACTTTTTACGGGGAGAGAACTCATTTTGAGCGTGCAAGTTCAAACCAATCGCGGAGTTTCCTATTCAACTCTGGATATTATTGTTCACGAACAAATAGTTTTATATGTTCACCGTGCTCTTCTCCTTCTGTGCAAGTTTGGAGTTTACTTCAGATTCAGTTGAACTTGGAGAGAAAAACACTATGAAGACATCGCATTCCTGAATTTCTCACATTTTACTTTTAACCATGTATTAGGCCTTTTTTATTGTTCAGAATTTAAGGGGGAGTAACTGACAATTCAGGACGTACCTGTGAATTCTCCTAAACTCTGTGAACATTTATGACGGTAGTATAACAAATACATCTGGGCATATTGGGGCAAATATGGCAGGCAGAACAACTTCCGCTGGTTATCGGTTTCCTCTTGCTTCTCATCCCCGCAGTGAATGCAGTCCGACCGAGGAGCGAAAGCGAGCACCTGTCACTGCCGCCGCTCCCAAGAAAACCTACAACGATGCAGATTATAAAGAATGTGACGCTGTCAAATTAGACGAGATTTGGAAACAGAGCGTGGGTAAAGAGAAGAATGGAACTCTGCAATGGTAAGTTAAACATTTTTGCTCCTTTTCATCCCTTTCTTTGAAATATACGTAAAGACCTGATGAAATTCTAGGATTATTTTTGTTGCGATTGGTATTAGACTGAGCAGCATCTTGGTCCTACT
Organism: Hermodice carunculata; assembly: GCA_964020975.1. Taxonomy (NCBI): domain Eukaryota; kingdom Metazoa; phylum Annelida; class Polychaeta; order Eunicida; family Amphinomidae; genus Hermodice; species Hermodice carunculata. The sequence goes on along the minus strand of CAXHWN010001633.1, from coordinate 64,680 downwards.
TGTCAAGCACCGGAATCTTGGCATATGTTGGCCTTCACCTATGCATTTTATAATATAACCACAATAGCTTTATCAATTGTCGTCCATTGGCTCACTTGTCTTTTTTCTTCATATTGATTATACTTGAGTGTTATCGTCTAGAACCACTTCCTTGTCGTTGGTACCATATTCCGTAGTTCAAACTCTATACTCTCCATAAGCAAGCCTGTCACTGTCTAACTTACATATAAATATGAATGTGCTATTTTACATATTGCCCACGATTTTGACATGGATTGCATCAACTCAAATGTAGTAAAGGGTCTTCAGCGGGTAATTACTCAGAACATGTTTCGGAGCCTGTACCCGTACATGTCTCTGAGAAGCCGCTTCTTGTCTGAGCTAAATATTCAGCAAAGACAACCCACATAACTAGAAAGAAGATTTGCTTTACAGCAAATCTGGGTGACTTCAAGAAGAAAACAGTTTGGAAGGCTACACTTTGCCATTGTTCAACATAATCTAAACTTGGTGTATTAGCCTTATTTGCAAAAACGAAAATGCTACAACTTTGGTTTTGTGTTCATTGGATGTAGCCATGTCACAAACTTATAAACTGAAGTTTGAGTGAACGCACTATCTATAATGGTTTTGAAGCTATTCAAAGATTTTAATTTTGTACGTTTGCATAATTTGCATAGATTAAAGGCCTACAACTGATGCGGCTATGTCACACACCGATAAATCGAAGTTGGAATGACACATATATATGTATAATAGTTATTCAAGACTTAAATTTTGCATATTCACCTAATTTGCATAAATTAAAATCCTACAACTTTGGTTCATCGTACATTGGATGAGGCTTTGCCACAAACTTTTAATTTGAAGTTGCAATGACATGGGTAGTTTCATATCTGCACTTGCTCCGCTCGTGCAGATAAGACGCACACAGGCTTTCAACTCGTGCAGATATGAAACTACCCACGCATTTTAATATTATACACTAATTTTGTATCTACGCCTTTCGAACCCCAGGCGCTCGTAACATTCAGTCAGTCAAACATTCGTGCTAATATATGGGGTGGAGGTGAGTAGAGAGGGTGAACCTGGAACATCTGTACGTGTAAAGGCCAACATAACGTCATAAGGCCTTATCTGCAATAAATTGTTGTGTATTCATCTGTGCAATCGATGATTCTTGCTAATGAGATGGGGTTGCTCTCTGATTGGCTAAAAGTTTGCGTTCCACCAAAAAAAGAGCAGCTGGGATACCAGTCCGTGTCACTTTAAAATTATGGCCACCAAACAACTTTGATGGATACGAGAAGCACATGCGGAATCAATTTTGGTCAGTTTCACGGTGTGTGTAAATGACACAGGGTAAAAATATGAGTGGATCAAAGAATACGGTCTAACTGATGCGATGAGGCTAGTGCTACCGAACAAACTTCATTCAGGATGGGAGAGCCGTTTGAATTTGGCGCTGGAATGTCGGACTTTTCGCCCGGAATGGTTTTTGTGGGACATTTGCGACAGTTGTAGGCGTGTTGCCATGAATATATGTATATTTCTTCAATGGATGATCAATGTGATGTACCTGTAGAAAATAGTTTGGGAATAAACTCGTGAGTTGCAGCTTGTTGGTATGTAAAGAAACGGAGAAATCTTGTCAACTGTGAAGTGGGATGGTGGTCCTGATGTGAGCTTCGTTTCAAGCCTTTCTGTGTAGGAGCTCCATCTCACGACCTAGTGGTTCCAGGTCCCCTTTCCTCCCCCTCCTCACCCATCTTATGAGCATGAATGATTGACTGCACAGATGGACACACAATACTCTCTTCATTACAGACGAGGCCCTATGTGAGCTATTGCACGTGTAGATGGTCCAGATTCACCCTCTCTGCCCTCTTCCCTCCTTACATAATAGCACGAATGCTTGACTGAGCGAATGTTACGAGAGGGTGGGAAAGGGGTATCCCGTACTGGCGTACTGGGGCTTTTTATTTACCGTACGGGCATATACTGGAAGCCCTCTTACTTTACGTACTTCGTACTATCCAAAATTTTGCAAGATTTTTATTTTCCGTACAACGAACTCTAGAAAAATAATTACCCGTACCAGCGTACTGATCCCCCCCCCCTTACCCCCCTTCTTACGAGGGCAGGCCTGTGTTAAGAATGGGGTTCCTGCATGGGAGAAAGAACCCGCGGTGCGTCAGTTACAATATTTATTCGAAAATTGACTTTTAGAACGTAGTCACCAACGGGCGGGTGACACCCATGTAGGAATAAATCCACAGAAATGTAAATAAAGCGAAAAATGGACAAAAACTGTAACGGACGACGGTTCACAAACAACCGATACAGTGCTGTCCAGCTGAAAATCTCTGTTTCAAAATTGTCTTTCCTTGTAGCATTTTTTTTTTTTTTTTTTCGGCTTCTGCACATGAGAAACACTTATTTTGGAGAAAACCTGTAGCAGCTTTGAAGGGCTTTGTAACAAAATTTTGCGACAATATTCCAGTTGGACAGCCCTGCGATATATATGTATATATATATGTCTGTGTGTCTGTGCAAGAGCATGACGATGGTGCCAACAACGTGACCCCCACCCTACCCAACAGGGATTTTGTATTGAACACCTAAATTACATATGTCGAAACAGCCTGTTTTTCTGGACCTTTTCTAATCAGCTTCACTCTTGCATAATCGAGTCAAACTACACGAGAGAGAGAGAGAGAGAGAGAGAGAGAGAGAGAGAGAGAGAGAGAGAGAGAGAGAGAGAGAGAGAGAGAGAGAGAGAGAGAGAGAGAGAGAACTATTGCGACGTTATATTGACAGCAGGCAGAGTTCTGCTTTTAAAGTAACCATTCCAATTAAGAATGGGATATCTCACGAGGCCTGATCGTTATTGTGACAGCACTGGAATGTATGCGCGGTTGCGTCCTGACAGAGTCAATATTTGAATTCAAACAGACCTGCTCGGTAGTCAAGTGAATTACACACACTCCACGCGGCAGGTTCAGGCCTGCAAGAGGAATTAATTGTTCAAGGCTGATTTTGCGCCTGGTGACCAACGGAGGCACACAAATAAATGAACAAGTGCTTGAAAATTAAGCCGATTTGTGGTCTTTCTTGGCTACCACAGCGAAAGCCAGATCCATAACATGGATTATCATAGCGTGACCGAGTTGTCTCGTCAGTGGGCTTCAGTTCCAAAATTTTGTGTCCCTTTTTAATCATATGGTGATAAAGGGTACCTTGAGGTCAATGTGTAAAATTGTGTGTGTATTAACCATCGCAGAAGCGAAAGATGATGTCATATTTTTGTCAAAATTTGGAACCATAATGGACCAGGATCTAATTAAGCTTATATAACTTGGTACAGCTGTCATTTTACAATGTGTCTAAGTTGGTAACAAGTGGTAACAAAGAAGATTAAGAGTGCTTCAACAAAGCCGGAAGTGATAAAGAGCTGAATTATCGCCTGCTCTAGGCTTCCACGTTAGATCTTTCGCCCGCGAACACCCATCAGGTGTACGTCTCCTCACCAGGTCAGTTGAGAGTTGACCGGACAGATTATTAAACAATCAGTAACATTGATCATAGGTTAAATAACAATCATGAATCGTGCTCTATCACATTGATCTTTTGTATGTTCATGCTAGTACGGGCAACTTTACACCATCCAGGGGTCATTGTACACCCTAATAAAAAAGTTGTAGGTCCATGTAATTTATATTACCGTTTGTTGGCGACATGAAGTATATCAACTTGCAGGGGATACCATGCATGTAGAAGTAAAGCGATTTAACCCCTGTCTGGCCATGTGTTCACTGTGTCAGCAGCAGCCATTAGCGTCAATAACTCACCAGATGAAGTCTTCAAAGATTGCACTTGGTGTTTAACTTGACGTGTCCTTCCTTTTCTCTGTCCTTGCCTTTCGTTCTTTCCTTCTGTCCCTGCTTTCTTGTTTTCACCTGCCTTCCACTCTATTGTTCTCAGTCCCTCCTTCCTTGCTTCCTTCCTTCCCCATCCTTCCTTTCCGCCATCGTCCTCCGTGCATACTCCCATACTTTTTCCTTCCCCTTCTTTCATCGTCCTCCGCCCATCCTTCCTTGCTTTTTTCATCTTCTTCCTTTCTTTCCCACATTGTCCACCGTCCATACTTCCTTGAATGCTTTCTTCCCTTTGATTCCTTTTCTCCATAGTCCGCCGTCCGTCCTTCCTTGCTTTTTCATTCCCTTTCCTTTCTCTTCTCCATCGTCCTCCGTCCATCACTCCTTGCTTTTTCCTTCCCTCCTTCATATCTTCCATTATCCACCGTCCATACTCCAAGATTGCTCTCTTACCTGTCCTTCCTTTCCTCCATCGTCCTCCGTTCATACATTCTTGATTTCTGTCTTTTTTTCCGTTTATTTTCTTTTCTTCGTCGTCCTCCGTCCATCATTCCTTGCTTTTTTCTTCCCATTCCTTCCTTTTTTCCATTGTTCTCTATTCATCCTTCCTTGCTTTATCCTGCCCCTTCCTTACTTTTCTTCATCGATCTTTTTCCATCCTTCCTTGCTTCCTTCCATTACAACCAGAATTTTACAGGGAGCCTTTCTCAGACACCATTCATAGAAATTCAGAATTAGCTTTAGACAAACTGACACGAGCGGTGTTTCTGGTCGGGATGAAATGATTCTGGGCACAAAACCACAAGCCGGGAAGGCGAGTGGGTTCCTTGCGTTGAATTATCGAGTCCAAACCAGAAACACACGCAAATGGTGGTTTGTATTTATCCCACAATGTTTCTGTGGAATACTCTATTTAACTAAACAAACGATAGTTTTTAAACAATGAAGAGGCCGAAATACGTAGAAAAGTATGACCGCCCAACACTGACAGGCGTGGATGAATCGGTCTATTTTTCTAGAAATGTAATGCGGTACTATGTGGTACGGAAAGCAGATGTGATAGCCGTAACACATACCTTTATCACCCTCCCAAGGCTCCCATTATGGGATAAATGAGATTAAGAAAATTTATGCAAATTAGGGGTATTACAAATTAGTCTTAAGTTACCCTTTACTATAGGTGTACAAAGTCTAAGTTACCAACCCCCCTCCCTCAATACACAAAAAATAGAAACATATTAGTGTGTCGCGAAGGTCTTCTTATGCAAATTAAATTTTGGGAAGTTCAACTTTGTTCAGTTATGCGTGATCACATAGCACACTGGTCAACATTTTGTGCTTCCAAGGTTCTCTAGTTTGTAATTTTACGTTCTTGGCTTATAGTGCCTCTGTTCCGTTTTTCTTTCCTGTATGAGACTTTTTGTTGGTATCTTGAAGTTGAGACTATGCCACTGAATTCATTACTTGCGGAGAAAATAACGAAATATTTATTGATTGATTTATTTTCTAGCTGGTAATAATTGTACAGTTAAACCATGCGGGATTGGCACGATGGCTCAAAATAACCGCCAGTGCGATATGCGTTACATACACATTGAAGTCTGAGAAAGGCAAGATTCACTTTGGGGATGCCCAGATATGTTTACATTTTCACAAGTGTCCAAAATTTGCATATATCATTCAGCCCCCCCCCCTTTGAAAATGCAGACTTTATTAAATTAACATTCTTTATCGGTAGCTTAGTGGCTGAGGCCGTTGGAACGTTTACCTGATCCCCATGCATTGAAATGGTTGTCTTAACAACCATTTCAATGGTTTCAAAATTCAAAATTTTCCATTGAATGGAAAAAAACATTTTATCATAAATCATAAAACTGATATAACAACTCTTTCACATATAAGTTCCATTTCGTTACTTAGGCCAAGACACACCATTGGTACAGTAGGGGAAGTGGTTCTCTCTCTCTCTCTCTCTCTCTCCCCCCACACACACACACACTCACACCACGTTAAAAGTATACACATGCCACCGCCCCATACACTTGTTATACACTCGTGAAAAAAGTCTACCTTTTTGGCTGCCCCTGTGGTGAATTCATAATTTGCTCTTGTCAGCTGCTTAGCTGTTGCCATTCGGGAGGGACAACGACGCCTTCATCATCATCATCATCATCATCATCAAACGCTGGTTAATACCATTGAAACTTAGCACACGGGAACTTAGCGGAGCAAATATCGGTATTGGAATAAATTCCATATTTGGAAGCAAAATGAATTTACTAGCAATAAGGACAAATCTTCCGAATAAAATTAAATTTCAAGATAATGGCGGTCTTACCTACTTATCGTATGTAGTTACATAGCATGCAATACATGCATTAAGTCTGTCGAAACCCACACAGTAAATGCCTGTTTCTCCCAGGCATGAGTGACACACATTAATTATGCAATACTTACAGATGAAAGACTTGAACTTTTACTGATTTAATGTCTTACGTACACACACGCAAGCATGACCCGCCGGCTCATTATATTTTCAAAAACGTGCCGAATGCGGATATGATATCGCAAATAAACTGAACCATAAGTGCATTTTGATTTCAACATGCAACCAAGGGGACATTAAGCTGTTAGTTCATGCCGTATTCCGTAACACTTCAGTGACTGTTCTCAAGTTATTTTGAGTGAACCGCTCTCTTTGGCGCACTGTGGGTTTTCTGCTGAATAATCATGATCTCTTTTAAACCTTTCTGTCACATAGTAATATTTGTGAGTTCTTGAAGTGAGAAAAACAGAGGAATTTTTGATAAAAAAAATAATAATAAAGATTATCCTCAAAAAGTAACGCAGGCGAATGACATTACTGTTCTCTGCCAATAGGAATAAACGACAAAGAGTTAACTTCCACAATGTTGGTCGGTGTTTTCGTTTGAGACCAGGGAAACATAAATAAGTTTTAATGCTCAGCTGGTCATGTTGTGGACTCTATAGGGACAAGACATAAAAAATCCAAAAATATTGACTAACCAATATGTAGAAACACATTAAATACCCAACAGGTTACTACCGGCTAAAGAGGAGGCTTACTGGAGTATTCTGAGATTTCTTTCTCATCTACAAACGCGTATCATTCTTATTTCTAATCCACCGTTTTTTCTGTTTCAGGGAAACAAACTGGGGTTTTTTGACAGAGTTTGACCCAAAGGTAAGTGTCCTGAATTTTCCAGTTAGAATAAATCACTGAGAAACGTAGGCCTGATAAAGTCTTTTTTTTTTTTCTCTATTTGAAGACTTAACGGCCATGTCGAGTAGTGGCACATATATCTATCAACCGCTACGCTGCTGTAAGCTATGTTCAAGAATTTGCCTCTTTGCCAGCAACTGGTTTTCATTTTGTTTGCATGCATATGGGACATGATTGTACTATTGTATCATAAACAGGGAGTGGTCATAACAGTGTCAGGGTAATTTTGTACTGTAGCTAGAAGAAAAAACTGTTTTGCCTCATTTCTTTTAGTATGAAACAAACTTTGATTTTTTTCCACAGGGAAGGCCAAAAACACCAAAGGAACTTCCAGACAAACTGAACATGTACTCCGACGATGTGCCCAATACAAACGCTGGTAACTTCGGGTCAAGACTTAACACAGACCTGGGCGCAGCAATGCAGAAAATGGAATTTCAGTTTAACAGTCACAATAGGAAGAAGAAACTAGGAAATGACATGATCTGTTACTGATCAACAGAAATCACGAAAGATTACGCGGACACCAACCATTGTATTTTTTGTAGGTTGACACCATTGAAGGCTTGTCGTGGGTCTGTATGACCGTCAGCTCTGGTGTTCTTACCTTGACACTTAATCATCTCTGGTAAATTTGTTGCTGAGGAGATTCCATGACTATGTTGGGATGTAGTTTCTTTGGCAGTTGTGTTACGCTGACAACTTATCGTCCTTCAATTTGGGCCACACAAGACTGCCATAATCCTATTGCTGGATCTAACCATAGTTTCTCAATGGAAATCTTGAGAGAAAACAGTTACCGGCGCATACGTACAAATCTGGTGGTTCCGGATTGACAGACTGTCTGTTGATCATCGTCTAATATGTGTAAAAGGCAACGAGAAAAAGAGGAGAGAGAGAGAGAGAGAGAGAGAGAGAGAGAGAGAGAGAGAGAGAGAGAGAAAGAGAGAGAGAGAGAGAGAGGACAGTCTTTTTTGACATAAATGATATTTATATATATATATCGCAAACTACACCCAAAACTGGGTGCACGACTTGTGGTGGTCGAAGAGACTGCAGGTTTGAGTGTCCACAGAGCAAGCCAGGACGGGAGGCGAAGACAAGCGTAGAGAATGGACCAGGTGCCGGTGAAGATCGCAAAATAAACAAAGCAAGAGTGAACTTGGATACCTGTGGCTGTATCATAGAACTGTTTTGCTACATTACGAACAACCACGAATTCTAGGGATGCAATTGGGATACAATATGTCAAAATTTCTTGCAGTGATTGCTGGGAGTGCTGTTAAACAGCCATTCGAAGATGGACACTAAAAAAGGTTCAAAACAAACTCAGATACAAGAACGCCCGGTTACAATGTTTTACGTAATCCACAGACCGACGGCAGAAATGTGCGTAAACAACAATGGACGCTATGTTAACATGGCCAACCATGGGCATTATGTAAATTGTATGCACCTTGTGGAAAGTGATGCAGTCCTTTCTTATTGCTTGTGCCATATGATAATAAACAGATGCGTGGACAAATCTGAAAGACATCACGTCACTTTTTTTTTTTAATGTGAATGAGTGGGCATGCACGATTTTCAAACTATTTAACGGAAGCTTCGAAGAATTATCTCGACAGGTGCATTTTTGGTCCGCCATTTTGCACAAAGCATAATATGTCTGGTGCCTAATAAATCCAAACAAAAGCCAACTTTGCTTCAGCTCTAGTATTGTTATGTTTGGTGATTAATTGCAAATTTTACAAGCTAATTTTTAATGCTTCGCAAAATGGTTTATGAAAATTACATTTTGATCGATTACAAAGCAAATATAAAAGAATTGTGTGGGCGATCCCGTTTCAAAGCTGTGTCCACTATCGGGCCAACCTCCTGCACTAAGCGGACTCAGCAGGGCTCTTGGCTGCTTTGCCAAGTGTTGCTATAATGAGCCCTGGTGTAGATTGCTAGCTGTACCAGTAAGGGATATACACTGTTTTAAAGATTTGAAAATTTTCGCCTTGAAGAGCCCAAAATATTTCCAAATTTGAATGCTTCGCATGTGTTATTAATTTTGTTTTTATCTGATACAACTAGCATAGGGGGATTTTCATTTTGAGGGATGTGCAATTGAAGGGCAATTATAGCATTATAGGTACATCTTTTGACACAAAACTTCTTAACCAGTATTTTTTTTTCAAATATAAAGTATGTTTTTTTTAAAGTTAAAACACTTCAGGCACCAACTTTTTAAATTTATTTCAACAAAGGAGTCTAGGGTTTACGAGTCCCCTCTATATAATACAGATATGCTAATTAAGGTGACATAATGTTGCTTTTTTAGATTTTTTTTACCAAACAATGACCATGTAAACA
>CAXHWN010001633.1:0-55000 GCA_964020975.1 Hermodice carunculata | reverse complement strand
AATTGCATAAAAATAAGATCAGAAGTACCTTTATCTTATTGAAACCAAACCCATATCCAAAACTTTTATCATTAATTGATAAAATAGATTTTAATTTCTTCAATGCTAATTAATAACATCACATATTATTGATGCTTTGTAAATATACTTGCATAACGTCATTAATGGTCAGTGGCAGTGTGTAATCGCACACTATTGGCTGTCTGTTTGTAGCTCCATTGATAGTCCTTTGATGGACAAGCTACTACTTCTTATGTAGTGCCTCTTACAGTGTGGTTCCTTGTGTGAACTTGCACTGGTGTTGCACTCTGTTGGATGAGTGAATTTGTGCTGCAGCTGTTTGGTAGTTTTGCAATTGCACACTCGTTGGTGGTTACTTGTGCCTCCTGTGCTGCTGCTGTTTGGTGGTTCTGCAGTTTTACATTGTAGTTGCACACTTGTTGGTGGCTGGTTGTGCCTCCATTGATTTTCCCTCGGTGGATCAGCTACTTCTAATGTAGAGCTTCTCTTAGTGTGTTTCACTGAGTGTTATTGAACTGGCCTTGCACTCTGTTGGATGCAGGTAATTGGCGGTTCTGGAGTTTCTTCAGTGTGTTGGTAGTTTGACATCAGATGTAGTTTTGTCTATTCTAGTCTTGTTTTTCAGGAAACCTCAAATGAGAATCTGTCTTGTCTACAGGAAGTAGGGTTGGCTCAATTCAAAGGAACTGCTAACTTGAGGAAGGATGATGTGTATTTGCATATTCAAGACCAATGGTCTTCGAATAAAACAGGAGCAAGATGGCATGCCAACTGTTACAAGAAGTACACCAGTAAAACAAATGTGGATACCTTCTTAACTCATTCCACCCTGATGACGCTTTTTCCCGCTAATATCTAAATGTCGTCTGCTAATTGTATTTTACTAATTTAGGGATTATTTTTCAATATTTTGGATGAAACTTGCATGGAAGATCATTCCAAATTATATGCCCATGGTCAACAGCTTTCCTTGGCGCGCTCTGGGCGCAATGCGCCCAGAGCGCGCCAAGGAAAGCTGTTGACTCAGTCTTCTATCAGGGTGGAATGAGTTAAATCAGCAACAAAGACATATCAAGCCTCCTTCATCACATTGTGGAAAACACATTTTCACATGTAGATTTCCCTGTGCCAAGTGTGGCAAAGATTTAACCTGTAAAGATGCTCCTTTTTGAGTGCACAAGCTTGTCCCTGCACCTTCACTCAGTATATGTTCACTAATTTCAAAATAAAGATACAAGTCTACACTTGGTCTTAAATGAGACCTGAGGGATAGGGCTTTCAGATGGTACCAAGAAAGTAATGTTGGCAGATGGATGAAAAGAACTCGTAGTTTAAGCCTTTCCCAAAACACTCTCTACCAGCCTCAGTAATGGGACGATCTTGGCAGTTTATAATTTATGAAACCAGAAGTAATGAATAATTCAGAGCATCAATAATGATTTGATATATGCTGTGACCACCATTCACTTTCTTAGTTTGATATCCAAATCAAATGTATTTTTGTGGGACTATTCCTCAATACATTGCACAATGTTCAAATGGTGCGCACTGCATATGGTACAAACCTGCAAGTGCATGATTTGTATTGCCAGGGCATCGCATTGGGATTTGTGACTAACAATGACAAGCAGATTAAAGTTAAGATAGCAAGTCGTGTTTTAAATGTACTTTGACCACCGTGTGCCCAGGTAACTCGTAGAAGGGACGCCTGGAATATAGCTGGGCCATTCTTTAAGGGACGCTGTTGATCTGGACCATTCTTTAAGGGAAGCTGTTAATCTGGACCATTCTTTAAGGGAAACTCTTAATCTGGACCATTCTTTAAGGGAAACTCTTAATCTGGACCATTCTTTAAGGGAAGGTGTTGATCTCGACCATTCTTTAATGGAAACTGTTGATCTGGACCATTCGTTAAGGGAAGCTGTTAATCTGGACCATTCTTTAAGGGAAACTCTTAATCTGAACCATTCTTTAAGGGGAGGTGTTGATCTCGACCATTCTTTAAGGGAAACTGTTGATCTGGACCATTTGTTAAGGGAAGCTGTTAATCTGGACCATTCGTTAAGGAAAGCTGTTAATCTGGACCATTCTTTAAGTTTCTCTGCAAACATAGGCATCCTGATACTTGAATATAAAGTCTTTTTATGAGGATTTTGAACATGGAATCATAAAATTAATGATGCGTATCAGCACAACTGTTGTGACAGGAGTTTGAGTCTGATATTAAACTAATAATTCACATGTGCATATACCTGTTGGTATCACTCAGGAAAAGTTATACATGTTTTCTTTGATTTTTTTCTGATAACCATTGAGGCGTGTAATAGCCCCCACTTTTAATCAAAAGGTACAGGTCTTTCCTTTTCAAAACATTTTCTGAAGCCTTAAAATTCATTTGGCGCATATCGGTGGGCAAATCCCTTTGATCTTGGAATCGTTTTATTTGTGATACTCGATGGGGTAGAGTGGAATATCTTGCAGCTGATATTCCACTCATGTGCACGTGGGTCATTGTTTTGGAGGCGTGGCTAAACTGCTGTTTCCTCACCGTAATATCCCACCGACGTGCGCGTGAATCGTTAAAGCTACAAAGTAAGAAAAGGTCAAAAGAAAAACACTTGAACATTTATATTAAAGAACCCCTCCCTCCATATAAGCACTGGTACAAAAGCCAAGAGCAAAGGTGCTCTGCTGGATACGCATCATGTTCACATCATTCATTTATGAAAAGTAATGTTAAATATGCCTTCAAAACCAGCTTCAGCACAAATGTTTTTAATTATAACTCGCAGTTTGTTGACACCCATTGGTGCCTTGGAAAACTGATACCGGTCTTTCCCTCCACCTAGTGGACGATGATAGAAATTATCGTCTTCTATGCGGCGAGTGCAGGCAATGTACTTCTCATGCACATCATACAGGGATCGACTTTTCCCTGGTTCACTATAATGTTTCAAAGTTTTTCCCTCAAGAGATTTATGATGCAATCCACCATTGTAAGTTTTCGATGTTCTACCCCTAAATTCAATGTAATATCCGGTGGTATCGTCATGGCCAAGGATAATTTGTTCCCTTTTCAGGGCACGGTGTTCATCTTCACCGCGGAGACCAAATATCTTGCAACTGTAGTAAAAAACAGTATTGAGCAAGGCAAATGAGCTGTCGTTACCCAGTAAATTCTTTTGCCACAACATATTTTCTTGCTCCGGAGATATTGGTTGCGCTTGCTTTTTGGGGCCACCAACACCCTGCACGGAAAGTTGTCTCATGCGTGCATCTAAAGTTTTTCTGAAGTTGCCAAACCTTGCATCTTTTTCGTCAAAAAAGTTCATGTTGTACTCACTGCTGTCTCGTAATTTCCGCAAGATACCGCAACAGAGCAAGTATAATGAACGCGGTGGATATTCTTCTCCGGTTGACTTTTTAACTTCCATGACGAAGCTTGACATATAAAAGTCCAATTCATCAGCTGACATATTTTGCAGCTCAGGTACGATCAATCCACGTTGCATCCTTGAATTTTTCCATGCCTCAAAAGTGCGAAAAGCCCATTTTGTTGATTTCGCAGTGTTGGTCGCTGTTTGCTCACTGTGCAGTTTTTTCATATCCTCTCAAGTTACAGCCTGGCCAAAGCGTTCGTCAGTATTTTCCGTATTTTCCTCAAAGTCATCAGGCCAGTCCCAGTCTTGCCCAGTTGTATTTTCGATCTTGATGGCGTTCAAATCATCTTTTGTAACATCGTAAACCTCCATCGTTTGACAGAGGCTGTCGCGCGAAAAGAAATTCTGACATTCCGCTATTTCTTTTTCAATATAATCCAGTGCATGAGTAAGCTCATCGTCCTTATTATCATGGGGACTTTCCATAAAGTCCAGCGTTTGTGAAAGCAAAATGTCATCTGTACTATCATTTAGGCCTGACGCTATAAACGTTGGGCTTCCCTCCATAAATGCCAGCAATCAAATTGGGCGCTCCTTGCTCTTCAAGAACTTTTTTGGGGTCTGTGGTCTGCGTGGGAAAGTTGTCGCTTATCTAGAATATGAAAGCTGTCATTGCATGACGTGATATGTGCTAAGCCAATTATAAGGCTCGGAATGGAAGTGTATCGGCAGATATTGACAGCTACTGGCTACCTGACTCCGCCCATCGCTCGTGCTTCGCACTCGCGATTGGGCGGAGGTCACGTAGCCAGATGCAGTGGAATATCTAACGATACACTTCCATTCCTCGCCTTATAATTATAACGTATTCATCTGGTACTTCCAGAGCCATAGGCCTATATAAGAGAAAATTTCCATTTGTCTTTAATAAGTATTCATTATTTCCAAAATATTAGTTATTAATGAAGTTCAGTTGGCATCGAGGGCTCGAGATCTGAGAAGCACCCGCTAAACTATGGTGCACCACAAGGCTCGGTACTTGGCCAAGTTTTGTTCAGTGTTTACACCAGGCCCTTGGGAAGGTTATTGGTACAATTTGGGCCTACGATACCATATATATATATGCAGACGATACACAAATATATGCGTCTTTCAAACCGTCTTCAATGTTGTCCCTACACGAAATTATTCTCTAGTTGGAGCGCGCTTCTGGCCTGGATGCAACAGCATTATCTATGGCTAAATGAGGACAAGACAGAGATTTTAGTTACCAATCGCGAGACTCTGCAATTAGGTATGCATTTGTGGCGGGACATTCATATGCCTCTCTCTCTCTCTCTCTCTCTCTCTCTCTCTCTCTCTCTCTCTCTCTCTCTCTCTCTCTCTCTCTCTCTCTCTCTCTCTCTCTCTCTCTCTCTCTCTCTCTCCGCATGAATATCCCACGCCCAGTTCAGGATAATTCTTTGTATTACGTCAAGGAAAGGTTCCTTACAAGCCAATAATATGCTAACTAGTTAACTAACTTAAGGATGGGCAGCAGTTAGCTGAATAAATAGGCCTATTTACACAAAATATATTTTAGCTATGGGTGTTGCTTTCATCACCTCAGTCACTATACCCGGAAGCAGTAACTTGGAGCTTAAATCGTTAATATGCGTATCTCCTATTCTTGGCTGCCCTGTGGAGGCAAATGAGGACAGTTCACTACTTTTCTTAAATGTCGTGAAAAATCATATAAAAATAATTACATAGGGTAACACGGGGGAATATAGGCACAGGGGTAATATGACTACCCCCACCTTACAAGAAAAAAGATATGCTTTGAAATCACTTAGATGTATTATTCCAGACATCATGTCACCAAAGTTGTATAAAAACCATGTTCGTCAGATGGCGCTTTAAGGTTTCTAGGCCTATATGGCAAACCAGCAAAAATTTTAGGGTGTTAACTCAAATTTTTCCCCCACTATTGATAGCACATGGAAGTGGCAATGCAAGTTTCAGTGCCAAAGGCATGTGACCAATATGTGAAGCACCTGCTGCATTTTGTTCTCTGGATGGATCAATTAGTTGTAAATTGACTGTCAAAAACTTTGGACCTAAAGATAAGTATCTATTGATATGCGGGTAATATGAGCACCTGGGTGCCCATTATTAGCCTCTGTATAAAAGAATGGCAAGTATCTGCTATACTCATATTACCCTCTCTGTGGGATAATATGAGCACCTTCGTGTCAATACTTTATAAGATTTTTGTATTTTCATTTAACCTGACGTACAATTCTCGGGACAATTTAATGTAGGGCAAAAAAATGAAGCTGTTGATTACTCCATACAAACCCTTTGAGTAAAAACCTATGTACTTGTTATTAAATCCCACTTAAAATAGCAGGAACTCATGCATATTACCTTATGGCTATGCTCATATTACCTTTACTTTAAAATGTGGGGAAATATGGGCATGTTTGTAATTTTCGCTTTTGTTTAAAAATGTAAAATATATCCGACCGTTGATCCAAATTCTTGAGGTCTTAACTTCAAAAGGAATTTAACGGGCTTGTTATTTGTATCTGTTTTGGTGCACATTTGGTTTTCCAAGAGAAATTCCCTAGGGGAACCACATTTCCCCCATGTTACCCTAGGCCTATAAACATCGACAGGAGCGCCATTGCATTGAGGTCTGCCATCGCACAGGTAGTGATCCGGAGTTAAGTTGTTAACAACCTAGTCAGGTGAAATTCCGACACATATATACATTTTTTTTATATATATACATATATTTAAGGAGGAAGCTATAAGAGTTTGCTGTACCACATGGAATGTCATCCTGCTGTATAATCCATCGCAAAAAGACTACCAGAAATATGCCGAGCCATGACAAAAGGCATTCATGGAGAAACAGAATATGCACAGTGGCCTACAAGGTTACATCGTAGGCAAGTTGGCCATATATTTTGATGCCGCACGCGTTTCACGCACTTTCGTAGACACGTCGCATGGGTAAATTTAAGCTGCATGTGGTAAATTTCACTTTTTAAGCTGCACTCTAGATGGGAAATTACCACATGCGACAAGCGATTAAGTCGCCCCTTGTATTTGCTCCGAAGAAGACACGTGGAAGTGTTTTCTACATGAGTTCGCACGTGTAGTTTGTTGGCGGGGGAAAAAAATCCTCATCGAACGTCACTTCCGGTTATGAACACATTTATCCGGCCTGCCAGTAGGTTGCACTGACACTGTCTTGTGCTGTGTGTTATCGTGTACCTATAGTTCTTCCTGCGTTTGAAGATCCCTCAGACGAAGAGGCAAAACATAGAACTATGTTTTCCAACTGGCGGGATTGTTCGGTATGTATTCTTTTTAATTTTAGCAAAAGGTGCCACAGAAACTTGCCGAGGACCCACTGCAGCGCGCTCAGACCGTCAGTGGTTCCAACATTCATCAACCACCCACTAGCATAGCCGGATGGTGGTTCGGCAGCTGTGCAACAGTACCAGTGTGTCCTTCTCTGGGAGGGATAACACAGTCGCGACAAGATTGCAGGCTCGTATCGTTTCTGGTGTCATTCACTGGGGAAGAACTGGGGAGGGGAAGGCCTGCTACGCAGACAACCGTCAAGACTAGCACAAGAGGCTAAGAGCAGTGACGGCTGACGCAGCCATGGGAGGGGCAGAACGAATTGCTCGTTCGTGGTCCAGTTAACTACCCGCATCCCCGTTCCCAGGTCCCAGTTTTCAGCTGTGGAGACTGGACATTACCGGTTCTGTTCATGAAATAAATAAATAGAAAACAAGTAAACGATAAGAAAATATACAAGGGCAATTCTAAGTCTAAGACGATAAGAAAATATACAAGGGCAATTCTAAGACTATGACACATTAATAATAATAGCCAGTGGCGTGTCGCTTGTGTTGAGGACTGAGGTCCATGAAAAAAAAAGGAAGCCATTTAAAAAAAAACATTAAAGAGAGCTTAACTGTTGTCGAGGAATCTTTTGGTTTTGCAGCAGTCTAGAGTAAGCATTCCTCTGCTTACTGTACCCGCTTTAACTGACATCATTTAAACCTTTTATTATGTAATGAGCGTCAGTTCTGTGTTGCCATTGGCCAGGTTGTGCTGCCTGCCCAGTCAATAATTAAAAGTTGTACCATGGCTAAATCAGTATCCCGGTACAGTTCCCCAGAGATCCTATATACTTCCAAGACCCAAAGGGTCAAGGGAGAAAACAGCTCAAGGGGGAACTGTGCAATGTAGGAGACTAATTTAGCTATTGGGTGATCTTAATATTCTAAATGTATCTACCGTAATTAGATGAAAAAGGCGAATACAGCTTTTCCTGGGATTATGTCCAAAACGTACAATTTCTAGTTCATAATTTTGTGTGAGAAAAGCCCACTTCCCCTTCAGGAAGAAATAGGCCTACACTTTTTTCCTGTCAGGTCATGCGTCTTGTGCGGCATGCACCCTTGCAATGTGACAGACGTCACAAGAGTCGCTGTTTATGCCATCGTGAGGGATTTACTGACTTTCAATGTTATTTTAATGGGACAATAGTATTTCACTTGGGAAGATACTGGCTGTTGCTTGTGTAACATTTACCATGTGTTCAAATTGGACCGTTTCAGTATCCTCCCTTATTTTGGTGTTGGTATGTCCTTTGAAAGGCACTGCTTCTGGATGAAAAATGCAGTATGCGGGCAGTTTTAGTACTACATTTAGGATACTTCGTGCTGATAGATAAGTCGCAACAGCCGTGATATAAGCTGGAGTGCCGCCAAGTGACAGTAATGTGACCTGACACTTATGCTCTCATTGGTACAGTTGGCCCAATTTTTACAAGTTATCTGCTCTCAAATGTAACTTGTTACACATTAAAGTTTTACAAAATTGGTATCATGCGTTTGTTTACTTTTATTTGTTGGTGATGCTCATTATAATAAAAAGTTTAATAATACATATGCAGACTGCATGCCTGGAACAAATCACGAATAAGGGTCCCTCGGAAGCAGACCATGATATATCCTGAAACCCATAGGGCTGAGGTATATATCACGGTCTGCTTCCTCAGGATCCCAATTCGTGAATGTCCCAAACAAATAGTCTGTATCTGATAAATAAAATAGAAAGTTGATTATGTTCCTCCATGGGCAGTGCACAAGGTTTTACAGTCAGGTTTGATGATGTCAATTTTGTTTCAAATAAGCAGACTTGAAATAATCAGAACCAAAGGCATGTATGGGCTGGGGTAGCCCGTTGTTTCTGTTACTTTGTTTAACGGGAATAGTTTTTTTTTCAAACATGAAACCATGCAGTCTTATTCCCTTATAAAGTGTGTGTGACTCTGCACTCACCCTATACACTGTGTGATTAAAGTTAAGTTAGTTGTTTTTGTTACTGTTTTCACATTTTACCCATAAAATCAGAGTATCTTGATGCTTGTATAGAAAGCTACCTGTGCAACTGATTACAAAGAGTCACTTTTCATGGTCAGTCTTCCTCGCGGCTACCTATCTTTTCATGCTTATGTCACACCGATTATAAATAAAGCCAGTCAGAGAGTTTCTTTACTTTAAAAATCGAAATACAAACTTTCTCGTAAAGCTCTCAGGAAACTATATTGCTCTCTTATTCGCCCAATTCTTTAAATATGGATGTATTCATTTGGGCAATTGTGGTCGATGGCTGTCTCATTGGCTTGAATTGATACAGTGCTGCCAAGATATGCACATGTACAGGAGCTCTCCAACACATATCACATGACAAGTTATTGAGCGACCTTGGTTGGACTACCCTTTCGATAGATGCAAACATTTCAAGTTAACCCTTTTCCATTAGATGTACCACAGTCTGACCCCTGTCTTAACTGTACCTTTTTAACCTCTTACTGCAAATCCACTGGTCGCCCATTGCACCAGTCTAGCTCTGTATGCCCCATCAAATGTAGAACGTCTCTAGAACACTCGTTTCTTCCTGATGCCATCAGACAATTGAAGAATCTTCCTTCTAGCATGAGAGACTCTCTATCCCTCCAAATCTTTACATCAAAATTAAAAGCAACACTTCTTGCCACAGACTTCGTTCCTGATCACAACTTATTTATACAATGATTTGCTAACATCTGCCATACACAGTTGTGCCTTGGATTCTCCAAATTGAATTACGATCTTTACAAAGTCAATATTAGCAATCAAACTACCTAGTGCCTGCACTTGCTCCTACCCTACAGACGACTTCAAACATTTTGTTTTTATCCTCTAAAGTACAATGCCTTCAGCATGTTCAGGAAAAAAAAAACTTGTACACACTGTACTCCTGCTAATTGCTGCTAGGGTTTGCCCTGACCTTATTGTTTACCATGTTCATCCATACTTTTACCAGAGTGTTTAAAGCGCCTTGATGTATTATCAGTTAAGATTTGTGTAAAAACAATGTAATAATATATTTTGCTTTGTTATGTGAAAAATGGAACTGTTTTGGAACAGATAGAGTGTTCAGACGATCGCAATTTCACCGCAACCCAAATGAGGCCCCAGCATACGCGATGCAAAGAGCCCATCAATATTTCTGCATGCCATTGGGCTCCCTCTGGGATGTAGGATATTAAATCAATTTAATGGAATTGAAATAAAAAGTACATGTTCATAAGAATACTTGAGGCCTCCCACCCCCATGTCAAAAAATTGTGAAATTTACTGCTGAATTATAGCACTGCAGGCTTTAGATATTATAATGAATTTGTAAAGTAAATTAACATATTTCTCCATTTACTACTCTGGCAGATTGCCATATTGACATGCACAAGTTCCAACATATATCATTTTTCATCTTTCACTGTTTTTTACCCACCACACGTCATCCAACGAGGAGAAGATGCCAGGCAAAGATACATTTGAAGCGATTCTGTAATTTATTTGAAGTGTGAAAGTTAAGTTTTATTTAATTAAAATGCAAGGGAGGCCGACACTCGAACATATACTTTTAAATAAACCAACCAATACAATATACAAATTACAATATATTTAAATAGATTGAAAGCTAACTGCCTCTGTGAAAATTTTGTATGCATCATCAAAAAGATGCAGTGCCAGTGTAATGTTTGTCAAGAGTAATTTTTGTTGATAATTTTCAAGAATTTGTCAGAAAAACATTAAACATTTTTTGGAATTCAATAGAATGTTGATATCAGATAACTCAACTTTTAAAGTACATCAAATCACATTGTGATTCAGAGATTCACAGTTTATGAAAATTTAAAAAAGAATCCCTACCTACCTACCTACTCTACTTTTGTGCTTCGCTGCAACAGGAAACACGACATTTGTTTTAGGCCTCTCCAACGCTATTTGCCTGGCCAGGACTCCGCAGAATAAAAATGCTAATCTCTTCTAACATTGCAGTCTTGTATTGAAGTTCCTGAATAAAGTTACCACCTGTAGCATGGCTTTTTGACTGACAGTCGCTTTTTGGCTCAGTCAGGTTGAGATATTAGAAGACTCGGTCATCCATGGCTTCTCTCTCTCCATTCACAATTCACATTTTTTTTTACTTCTTCTCCAAAACAACCAGCCAGATTCACTTCAAACTTGGTGGCTCTGTACTTTGGGTGGGTCTCTACCTAGTTGGTTCAAATGGTCACGCTCCAGTGATTTTTAGCTCAGCTGACTTGTCAGTCAGTTGAGCTTATCTTATGGTCCTCTGTCAGTCCGTCAACAATTCACATTTTCGACTTCTCTGAAACCGCCAGATCCACTTCAAACTTTGGGGGGGGGGGGGGGAGGGGGATGTGCTTTGGGTGGGTGTTTGCCAAGTTTGTTCAAATGGTCACGGTCCAGTGACTTTTGGTTTTTTTATGAATTTTTTTGTTCTCTTTTTAGGCAAATCTTAAAAAATCTTATTCTCCTAAATCGCTCACCGAATTGCTTTGATATCACACAGGAACACTCCCTGGGACTCCTGGCTCTTAATTTGTTCACCAGGTGGTGCTGCAATTTTTTCTAATTTTTAATTTTTTATGAATTTTTGTGTGTTATAGCTATTTTTTTATTTCTTCTCTAGCGCCGTCACTCGGATTAAGCTGAAACATGATGGATATGTTCCTTGTAGAAGGGTCAAACAAATTTGTTCACTATGTGGGAATGCTGTGAATTTCTGATTTTTAACGATTTTTTCAATTCGGGTACTTATCGGTCAATGCAGCTTTTCTATTCATTACTATGGAAGTCAATGGACATTCTAATGCTAATTCACATTTGCGACTTCTCCAAAACCATCCTCCAGATTAACTTCAAACTTGGTGGCAATGTACCTTGGGTGGGTTTCTATGAGGTTTGTTCAAATGGTCATGCTCCAGTGATTTTTGGATTTTTAATGAATTTTTTTCAAAAATCTTTACAAAAGTTTTAATAGGAAAGTTTAACATGGAAATTTCTTCTAATGGTTATAACTTGAATAATTTTGGCCAGATTTACTTCAAACTTGGTGGGGATGTGCATTGGGTGGATTTCTACCAAGTTTGTACCAATGGTCAGGCTCCAGTGATTTTTGGATATTTTTATGAATTTTTTTGTTCTTATTGGGGGCAAATCTTATAAAAACCTTCTCCGAAACTGCCCTCCCAATTGCTTTGATATCCCACAAGGACGCTGCCAGGGACTCTTAGTTCTTGATTTGTTCACGAGGTGGCGCTGCAATTTTGTTTTCTATTTTTTTTAATGATTTTTTGTGTGTTTTTGCTATTTTTGACTTCTTCTCCAGAACCATCACTCAGATTAAGCTGAAATGTGGTGGATATGTTTCTTGTAGACAGGTCATAGAAAGTTGTTCACTACGTGGCTCTGCTGTGGATTCCTGTTTTTATCTGTGGCGAAGCCACAGATATTACAATCAGTTTTGGGGGCCATCTTTGTTTACGTGTTGCTTGGCAATGCCAAAAAAATTTGGGGATAACCAAGTGTCTGAACGGGAATTTGAGGTTTAAGGCCCAATTGTTGAGGTTGCGGGTCTGAAGAGCTTGAAAAGAACCATTTTCAAGTCCTCAATTAATTCAATTTAGTTGAAAACTTGATGCGAAGTTGATATATGGGTGAAGGGCCGCTCTCAGAAGTCTGAAAATATCCATTGGGGGATCGTTTCACCCGAAAAAACACGCCTAGCTGTGTCGTGAAGAAAATTGAGCTGCAGGTCGTTTGTTAATTTTTGGAGTACATCTTTTAATAACAGGCTTTTTCTTATCTGTGTGTACTCAAGTGTTCTAATATAAGTGCGTAATTATCCAACCTTGATGCAAGTACAACCCTGCCACCGGAGACAAAGGAACTTTCCCAAGACCAAGCGGTCACCCGTGGGCGTGGCGCATGCAGTCAGAATTACATGCGTGCGCACAATGGCACGTCGCTCCACGTGTTGGTCGACCTTCCGCTTGTGTTTACATCGGCCGCAACGAAAGAAAGTGCGTAATACTATTGACTTTTGGTTAAATTTTTGGGTTCACCTTTTTCGTAAAGCAGACTTTGTTCGAAAACTTCGGGACATGTTACCGCAATACAGAACGGGAAGAGACGGGCTTGCGCTTCCCTGCTGAAGACTGAATGAATTAACCCAAATTCTTGAATTTGCATATCCGGGTCTACAAATGGAGATCTACGGTCATCTGTTTGCACGAGGACGAATCTGGGGATTGTTGTGTCGAACTCTTTGGATTGCATAGACAAGAAAGAAAGACCAAAGTTTAATAAAGAAGGCATATCAGAGCACTGTCCGCATAGAATGACAGAATCTGTTGTATTCTAGCACCGGATAGTGTGTTCAAACGATCGCAATTTCACCGCAACCCAAATGAGGCCCCAACATACGCGATGCAAAGCGAGAGCCGATCAATATTTCTGCGTGCCGTGGGGCTCCCGTTGGGATGTAGGATATCAAATCAATTTAATGGAATTAAAATAAAAAGTACATGTACATAATAATACTTGAGGCCCCCCACCCACCATGTCAGAAGATTGTGAAATTAACCGCTGAATTATAGCACTGCAGGCTTTAGATATTATAATGAATTTGTAAAGAAATTAACATATTTCTCCATTTACTACTCTGGCAGATTGTCATATTGACATGCACAAGTTCCAACATGTATCATTTTTCATCTTTCACTGTCTTTTACCCACCACACGTCATCCAACGAGGAAAGGATGCCAGACAAAGATATATTTGAAGCGATTCTGTAATATACTTGAAATGTGAAAATTTAGTTTTATTTAATTAAAATGCAAGGGAGGCTGACACTCGAACATATACTTTTAAATCAATCAACCAATACAAGAAACAAATTACAAAATATTTAAAAGATTGAAAGCTAATTGCCCTCCGTGAAAATTTTGTTTGCATCATCAAAAAGATGCAGTGCCAGTGTAATGTTTGTCAAGAATAATTTTTGTTTATAATTTTCAAGAATTTGTCAGAAAAACATTAAATAATTTTTGGAATTCAATAGAATGTTGATATCAGATAACTCAACTTAAGTACATCAAATCACATTCTGATTCAGAGATTCACAGTTTATAAAAATTGAAAAAAAAAAAAAAGAATCCCAACCTACCTACCTACTCTACTTTTGTACTTCTCTGCAACAGGAAACATGACATTTGTTTTAGGCCTCACCAACGCTATTTGCCTGTCCAGGACTCCGCAGAATAGAAATGCTTATATCTTATAACAATACAGTCTAGTATAGAAGTTCCAGAGTAAAGTTACCACCTGTCACATGGCTTCTTGACTCACAGTCGCTTTTTGGCTCAGCTGACCTACCAGTCAGGTTGAGATATTAGAAGACTCAGTCATCCATGGCTTCTCTCTGTCCAGTCACAATTCACCTTTTTTGACTTCTTCTCCAAATCAGCCAGCCGGCCAGATTTACTTCAAACTTGGTGGCTATGTACCTTGGGTGGGTCTCCACTTAGTTTGTTCAAATGGTCACGCTCCAGTGATTTTTAGCTCAGCAGACTTGTCAGTCAGTTGAGCTTATCTTATGGTCCTCTGTCCATAACCCTCCCTCCGTCAACAATTCACATTTTGATTCCTGGATGGTGGTGCCTTGGGTGGGTGTCTACCAAATTTTTTCAAATGGTCACGGTCCAGTGGTTTTTGAATTTTTTTATGAATTTTTTTTTGGTTTTCTGGGCAAATCTTAAAAAATCTCATTCTCCCAAATCACTTACCCAATTGCTTTGATTTCACACAGGAACACTCCCTGGACTCCTAGTTCTCCATTTGTTCACCAGGTGGTGCTGCAATTTTTTTTCTATTTTTTTATGATTTTTTTGTGTTATAGCTATTTTTGACTTCTTCTTTAGAACTGTCACTCAGATTAAGCTGAAACATGGTGGATATGTTCCTTGCAGAAGGGTCAAACAACGTTGTTCACTATGTGGGGCTGCTGCGGATTCCTGATGTTTAACATTATTTTTTCAATTCGGCTCCTTTCAGTAAATGCACCTTTCCTATTGATTACTATGTAAGTCAATGGACATTGTAATGTCAATTTACATTTTCAACTTCTTCTCCAAAACCGTCATCCAGAATTACTTCAAACTGGGTGGGGATGTGCCTTTGGTGGATGTCTACCAGGCTTGTTCCAATAATTATTGGATTTTTCTATGAGTTTTTTTCAAAATCTTCACAAAAGTTTTTATAGGAAAGATCAACATGGGAATATCTTGTAATGCTTATAACCTAAATAATTTTGGCCAGATTTACTTCAAACTTGGTGGGGATGTGCCTTGGGTAGATCTCTACCAAGTTAGTTCAAATGGTCACACTCTATTGATTTTTGGATTTTTTATTAATTTTTTTTGTTCTTTTTTGGGACAAACCTTAAGAACTCTTCTCCTCTGAAACGGCTCACCCAATTGCTTTGATATCGTACATAGACACTCCCAGGGACACATAATTCCAAATTTGTTCACCAGGTGGCGCTGCAAATTTTCCTATTTTTTTTATGAATTTTTTGTATGGTTTTGCTATTTTTCACTTGTTCTCAGAACTGTCACTCAGATTAAGCTGAAATGTGATGGATATGTTCTTGTGGAAGGGTCAAACAAAGTTGTTCACTAGGTGGCACTGCTTTGGATTCCTGATTTTTAAGGATTTTTTTCAAGTACGGTACTTACCAGTCAATGCAGCTTTCCTGTTGATTACTATGTAAGTCAATGGGCATTCTAATGCTAATTCGCAGGACAACTGACACAAAATTTACTGTTGACTTGACAACTTGAGATCTGTTTTGAGTTAGTAGCATGATGCAGCAGGTTAATGTTCCTGTATGAAGGTCATGCTTAGACAGTACATGAATGACCTTGACCTCGTGTCTAGGGTCCCAGTGCAACATACATGAATTTTACTCTTCATTATAACTTGAGAACTACTTGAACCTTGATGTTGCACATGTTAGTGTTCTTCTATAAAGGTCAGACTTACTCAGAAAATGGGTGACCTTGATCCTTTCCCAAGTTCACAGAGCTGCAAGTGTGATGAATGTCTAGGTCAGCTGAGCATGGGCTGTTCACACAGCCCGCTTGTTTGGATTTTTTGTCTTTTGGGGAGGCAAATCTTTAAAAAATCTCCAAAACCGCTCATCCAGTTGCTTTGATATCACACAGGAACATTCCTAGGGACTCTTAGCTTTTCATTGTTCACCAGGTGACGCTGCATTTTTTTCTATTTTTTTTAATGATTTTTTTGAGTGTTTTCACTATTTTCGACTTCTCCAGAACCATCACTCAGATTAAGCTGAAACTTTGTGGGTATGTTGCAGCTGAAATTGTAAAACAAAGTTGTTCACTAGGTGGCGTTGCTATGGATCCCTGATTTTGAACGATGTTTTCAATTCGGGTACTTATTGGTAAAAGTACCTTTCCCTATTGTCAGATTACTATGCAAGTCAATGGGTATTCTAATGCTTTTCCATGTTTTGGACTTCTCTGAAGAAACTGTGTGTCAGATTCACCTCAAACTTGATGGCAGTGTATGTGGGTCGTCACGCTCCAATTAATTTTTTATGATATTTAGCTCAGCTGACCTGTTAGTCATATATCGGCAGAGCATTAGGCCCAAGGACCTGTTGTTCAGAAAAATATCTTGATATGTTGGTCCTAAAAAGTGATCTCAATTTGGCCTGGTCTCTCAAGCCAGCTGTCACTGTATTCCCTTCTTTGGCAACAAATTATGAAAGGTACAACACCAAAAACTTTAGAAAATGGAGAATATTCTGGAAGCACATCATATGCACACAGGATTATGTGTCTACCAAAAATACCAATCTACCAACTGGTCAGTTTGCTGCCACAGATTACATTTTAGGCCCATGGCCTTGTTTAACGATTTTTTCAATTCCGGTACTTGTCGGTCAATGCAGCTTTCCTATTGATTACTACAGAAGTTAATGGACATTCTAATGCTGATTCACATTTTTGACTTCTGGCCACAGACTACAGTTATAAATCCTTCTATTTTTCATATTAGCATTTTTCAGTCTAAAAAATCAGCATTTTGGTATTTTGAAATTCGGTGAACGGCATTTAATAGATAAAAATGTCAGAAAAATATGGACAGATTTTTGTCATACAATTCCCAGCTCGTTAATTTGTGATAATTGAAATACGAAACAACACCTGGATGTCAGCTTTATACAGGTGTATGAACTGTGCTCTTGCCAGGGTCACATCATTGTCCTTCCCCACCATAAAGTTCCCACCTGGCCTGGAAGACAGTGCACCTATATGACCACCAATGAAGCAACTCTGCACTGCAGCAAACCTGACTTGGCTAACTTTATTTTAACAGAAGCTACAGCATGCTGAAAACACAGTATTTTCACAATTATGGACTATCTCCGTTGGGATGCGCAACCAGCCAATCACAACTGTAGTCTGTAACCTATTAAACTGATCAAAATTTTTAAAACTTGTTTAACTAAAGCCGCAACTTGTTTTCTGCAAAGGATTTGCATTAACTTTACCAAACTTCAATATTAAAGAAAATATCAACTTTTTTGCAAGCAACCTTTAAATCTGAAAAATCAGTTTTTATGACAAAAAAAATAATTAATTAAAATTTTGAGGAAAATTATATAATTGCATCCAATCAATTCTTTTCTGTCCAATATGAATACGATACACAATGGGCTATGATGCAAACCCATAATCACTTGCCTGCATGTCCCGCCCTTACAGTGAGAGATCAAATTACAATGCCCCACCCCTTAATTTTAACCCCAAATTTGAATATATTGCTAAAATTTTATGAATTTTTAGGTGAAATTGGTGATTTTTTTACTATTTATGGATAGATTCGTAACATTTGTCTACAAAAAATATGACATCTATCACTGCTGAGGCATTAATGGTGGATGGGGGGAGTATCAGTTACACCAAGTCAGCATCTAATACCAGTCATTATGGCAGTATTTTCCTGATATAATCTGAATTATGGCAGACAATGGAACAGTTTCAGTGTTTAAACATTATTAGCCCATCAAAGTGCACAGTTTAAGACCAGTAGGTCACAGATTAGAGTAGCAGTATTCAGCAAATTATGTTTTTTGGTACTAAAATTATGGAATTTTAATGCGCCCTTTGTTTGAACATTAGGAGGGCAGTTGGGTGATCCAGCTTCCACAAACCAATAGTGCTATGCCTTTTTTTCTGCAGTAGACTATATAAGTTGCGGTTTATTGACATGGTTTCTGATGTATGTGCACATATTAGAAAGAAAATGACAAAAGTTTGTAAAGTTACTCCAATATCATAAATACATATTTGTATTCACAAGTGATCCAATTTTAAATTTGATAAGCATCCAATTATCAATCCAATTATCAGGCACAAGTGTTTTCAGGCAAGTGTTTAATGGAAGCTAACTTTTTCCCCCTTGTTTCATTTTCTGAACCTCTTATAATTATATGTGGTTGTATGTCGAGGTTCAAATGTTTTGCCACCTATGTATGCTAGCTTGGTAAAAGTTATAAAATCTGCAGTTCATAAGTGCTGTCATCCATATTCATGGATATAAATTGATTCATGTATGTGAAAATAATATGCTGATGAACTCAACAGCTCAACAAAGTCAGCATGCCTGATTTGAAATGATTTACCCCAGTCAAATGACACACATATGTGACAAGCATTTGCTGCAAAAAAAAATAATAATAAAAATAAAAAAAGGGGGGGGGGGCGGTGGGGGGGGGGAACAAAAACAAAACCAAAAAGCAAAGAAATTCACATTTTATCTAAGATTTGTACAGCTCTACTGACAGACAATGTGCATTTTTTCTGGTATGCCCAAAATCACTTTGACATGATTTTGTATAAACAGCTCTGCATATGAATGGAGGCTGTAGGCCTACAATGACAATGCCACAAAATTAAAAGTTTGAAACAGAGGGTTACTAAGTTTCGTATTAATGGGATTAGCATAATTTATTCATATCATATTAGCATTGTTAATTTCTCATACACACATATGATTAC
Source organism: Hermodice carunculata (assembly GCA_964020975.1). Taxonomy (NCBI): domain Eukaryota; kingdom Metazoa; phylum Annelida; class Polychaeta; order Eunicida; family Amphinomidae; genus Hermodice; species Hermodice carunculata. The sequence goes on along the minus strand of CAXHWN010001633.1, from coordinate 36,078 downwards.
CTGTGTGGTACCTGTGAGGTATCGCTAAATACAAAGGGCTATGGAAGCTATCTATCTACCAGGCAGTCAGCAAAGGAGGCATAGCCTGTGCACTTGTTAAATGTCTTGCAGCGAATCCTGTTATTATTTATGCAGTGTGGTTCCACTGATAGGTGCAACATGTCTATGCACAATGATTTGTGACATAAATGTGATACGTCATGAATGTTTGGAATATTGAGACTGTTAAACTTGATATTCACAGCCAATCTGTGGGTGTAAAACTTTTTTTCTCCTTTCATAAGCTGGCGTGAGGTACACAATACCAGAGCCCGAACCATTTGCCTTGTGATCTACAGTCCTAGGACCATATCTTGCATGCTCCATCCATGTAAAAGTTGTTAGGATCACTCAGAATTGTCCAGGCAGCTGTCAAAAAGTGCTGACTTCCCATTTTTAACTTGCTTGATGGACGTTAATAGAATAACAACATGACCATGTGAGTCCCAATACATACAGAGTTAGCCCTAATAGGCCACAGACTACAGTTATAAATCCTTCTATTTTTCATATTAGCATTTTTCAGTCTAAAAAATCAGCATTTTGGTATTTTGAAATTCGGTGAACGGCATTTAATAGATAAAAATGTCAGAAAAATATGGACAGATTTTTGTCATACAATTCCCAGCTCGTTAATTTGTGATAATTGAAATACGAAACAACACCTGGATGTCAGCTTTATACAGGTGTATGAACTGTGCTCTTGCCAGGGTCACATCATTGTCCTTCCCCACCATAAAGTTCCCACCTGGCCTGGAAGACAGTGCACCTATATGACCACCAATGAAGCAACTCTGCACTGCAGCAAACCTGACTTAGCTAACTTTATTTTAACAGAAGCTACAGCATGCTGAAAACACAGTATTTTCACAATTACGGACTATCTCCGTTGGGATGCGCAACCAGCCAATCACAACTGTAGTCTGTAACCTTCTTCTCCAAAACCGTCTTCCAGATTTACTTCAAACTTGGTGGGGATGTGCATTGGGTGGATTTCTACCAAGTTTGTACCAATGGTCACGCTCCAGTGATTTTTGGATTTTTTTATGAATTTTTTGTTCTTTTTGGGGGCAAATGTTAAAAAAAAAAAATTTTCTCCGAACCCCCCCCCCTACCCAATTGCTTTGATATCCCACAGGGACACTGCCAGGGACTCCTAGTTCTTAATTTGTTCACCAAATAGGGCTGCAATTTTTTTCTATTTTTTTATGATTTTTTGTGTGTTTTTGCTATTTTTGACTTCTTCTCCTGAACTGTCCCTCAGATTAAGCTGAAACATGGTGGATATGTTCCTTGTAGAAGGGTCAAACAGAGTTATTCACTAGGTGGCACTGCTGTCAATTACTGATTTTTTCAATTTAGGTACTTGTTGGTCAATGCAGCTTTCCTATTGATTACTATGCAAGTCAATGGACATTCTAATGCTAATTCACATTTTTAGCTCAACTGACTAGTCAGTTAGCTGAGCTTTTTTGAGGGTCGGTCGTCTGTCCGTCCGTCCGTCATCGTCCACAATTTACATTTTCGACTTCTTCTGAAAACTGTAAGCCAGATTTACTTCACACTTGATGGGGATGTACCCTGGGTGAGTCTCTGCCAAGTTTGTTCGAAGGGTCACGCTCCAGTGATTTTTGGATATTTTTGGTTCTTTTTTTGGGCAAATCTTAAAATATCTTCTCAGAAACCGCTCACCCACTTGCTTTGATATCTCACAGGGACACTCCTGGTAACTCTTAGTTCAGAATTTGTTCACCAGGTGGTGCTGCAATTTTTTTCCATTTTTTGTGATTTTTTATTATTTTCCACTCCTTTTCCAGAACCGTCACTCGAATGAAGCTGAAACTTGGTGGATATGTTCCTTGTAGAAGGGTCCAACAAAGTTCTTCAAAAGGTTGACTCGGTTCATTTTTTCATTCGTTTTTCGAAAAAGTACAAAATTAAAAAAAAATTTTAAGGAACCTGAACATGGAGATTTCTTGTAATGGAAACAACTTAGATAATTTTTGCCATATTTATGTCACACTTTGTAGAAATGTACTTTTGATAGGTCTCTACATATTTTATTCAAATGGTCACACTGTATTGATTTTTGCATGAATTTTTGGGTAAATTTTTAAAAATAAGCAGATGCATGTCAGCTGAGCACAGGATCATCACGATCCTCTTGTTTATGAATTTTTTGTATGGTTTTGCTATTTTTCACTTGTTCTCAGAACCATCACTCAGATTAAGCTGAAATGTGATGGATATGTTCCTGTTGAAGGGTCAAACAAAGTTGTTTACTAGGTGCCACTGCTTTGGATTCCTGATTTTTAAGGATTTTTTTCAATTCGGGTACTACTCGGTCAATGCAGCTTTCCTGTTGTTTACTATGTAAGTCAATGGGCATTTTAATGCTAATTCACAGGACAACTGACACAAAATTTACTGTTTACTCGATAACTTGAGATCTGTTTTGAGTTAGTACATGAATGACCTTGACCACGTTTCTGAGGTCACAGTGCAACATACATGAATTTTACTCTTTATTATTACGTGAGAACTACTTGAACCTTGATGTTGCACACATTAATGTTCTTTTATAAAGGTCAGATTTACCCAGAACATGGGTGACCTTGATCCTTTCCCAAGTTCATACAGCTGCAAGTGTGATGAATTTCAAGATCAGCTGAGCATGTGCTGTTCACACAGCCCTCTTGATTCTATTTTTTATAAATTTTTTGTATGGTTTTCACTTGTTCTCAGAACCGTCACTCAGAGTAAGCTGAAATGTGATGGATACGTTCTTTTGAAAGGGTCAAACAAAGTTGTTTACTGGGTGGCACTGCTTTGGGTTCCTGATTTTTAAGGATTTTTTCAATCACGGTACTTACCAGTCAATGCAGCTTTCCTATTGATTACTATGTAAGTTGATGGGCATTCTAATGCTAATTCACAGGACATGAAATTTACTGTTTACTTGATAACTTGAGATCTGTTTTGAGTTAGTATTGTGATGCTGCACATGTTAATGTTTCTGTGTGTAGGTCATGTTTGCACAGTACATGAATGACCTTGACCTCGTTTCTGGGGTCATAGTGCAACATACATGAATTTTACTGTTCACTATTTGAGAACTACTTGAACTTTGATGTTGCACATGTAAGTGTTCTTCTATAAAGGTCAGACTTACTCAGAACATGGGTGACCTTGATTCTTTCCCAAGTTTACAGAGCTGCAAGTGTGATGAATGTCTAGGTCAGCTGAGCATGGGCTGTTCACACAGCCTGCTTGTTTGGAATTTTAGCTCTGCTGACTTGTCAGTCAGCAGAACTTATAGAATCTGTTTGCGTATGTCTGTCCATCTTTCGTTAGACTTTTTATATTTTTGACTTCTTCTCAACAACCGCTCCATAGAATGTTTTGATTTTGCCCATGGATGATTCCCAGGTAGACCTCTACCAAGTTTGCGAACGAGATGATGATGCAATAATTTTTCTATTTTTTATGAATTTTTTAATGTATTTTTTGAAAAAAATTAAAATTTCTTCATCTTAAGAACTACGAAGCTAATTGCTTTGATATTGCACGTAGGTCATCTGGGGTCAACTTGTTCTTATTTTGGCCACCAGGTGGCGCTGTGATTTTTTCCTGTTTTTTATGAATTATTGCCTGTTAAGGCTATTTTCGACTGCTACTCCAGAATGGCTCAACAGAATTGCTTAAAATTTTATCAGAATATAGCTGGGAATTAGACAATAAAAGTTTGCGAAAATAATATGGATATGTTAATTTTAGGCAAAGTTATGGGATATCAAACTTCGCAACTGTAAGGAAGTGCTGCAGCTGTATATATTTATATATGTATATATATGGCAATACAGTGTATATATTACACTATTGTATTTACCCTTTTGACTTCTTCTCAAAAACCGCTGTATGGAATGTTTTAATTTTGCACATGGATGTTGCCCAGGTGAACCTCTACCAAGTTTGTGAAGGAGGTGATGATGCAATAATTTTTCTATTTTTAATGAACTTTTTGATTTATTTTTTGAAAAAAAAAAAAAATTCTTCATCTCAAGAACTACCTGGCCAATTGCTTTGATATTGCACATAAGGTCACCTGGGGTCAACTAGTTCTCATTTTGGCCACCAGGTGGCGCTGCAATTTTTCCTATTTTTTTATGAATTTTTGCGTGTTAAGGCTATTTTCGACTTCTTCTCCAGAACAGTATGATAGAATTGCTTAAAATTTTATCAAAATATAGCTGGACATTAGACAATGAAAGTTTGCGAAAATAATGTGGATGTGTTAATTTTTGACAAAGTTATGCGATATCAGACTTTGTGACTGTAAGTGAGTGCTGCCACTGTACACCGGCAGCCATTGAAACAGCAAGGTATGTCAATTGATAATACATACATGTACTACCATCAGCAGAGCTTATAGACTCCGTTTGCGTCCGTCGTCCGTCTGTCCGTCCGTCCTTCCGTCCTTCCGCAAAATTTATTTTAAGGACAAAGTTTGCTACCACTCTACATACATGTATATAGCTGTACAAATCTAGACTGCAGTCCATGTGTTCCAATACTGTAAAAGCAGATCCCACTCAGTAGAGCACAGGATCATCATGATCCTCTTGTTGGATTTTTAATGAATTTTTTTTTCTTTTTTTGGACAAATCTTAAAAAATCTGCTTCTCCAAAAGCGCTTACTCAATAGCTCTGATGTCACACAGGCAGACACCTAGGGACTCCATGTTCTTAATTTGTTCACCAGGTGGCGCTGCAATTTTTTCAATTTTATGAATTTTTGTAGTGTTATAGCTATTTTCGACTTCTTCTCCAGTACTTTCACTCAGATTAAGCTGAAACATGGTGGATATGTTCCTTGTGGAAGTGTCAAACAAAGTTGTTCACTATGTGGGAATGCTGAGGATTCTTGATTTTTAAGCATTTTTTTCAGTTGGGGCTCTTATCGGTCAATGCAGCTTTCCTGTTCATTACTATGGAAGTCAATGGACATTCTAATGCTAATTCACATTTTCGACTTCTTCTCCAAAACCATCATCCAGATTAACTTCAAACTTGGTGGGGATGTACTTTGGGTGGGTGTCTACCAGGTTTGTCCAAATGGTCATATTGCAATGAATTTTGGATTTTTTTATGATTTTTTTTCAAAAATCTTTACAAAAGTTTTAATAGGAAAGTTTAACATGGGAATTTGTTGTAATGGTTATAACTTAAATAATTTTGGCTAGATTTACTTCAAACTTGGTGGGGATGTGCCTTGGGTGGATCTCTGTTCAAATGGTCATGCTCTATTGATTTTTGGAATTTTTATGAATTTTTTGTTCTTTTTTGGGGGGCAAACCTTAAAAACTCTTCACCTCTGAAACTGCTCACCCAATTTTTTTATATCGTACATAGACAATCCCAGGGACACGTAGTTCCCAATTTGTTCACCAGGTGGCGCTGCAATTTTTCTATTTTTTAAATTTTTTTTATGAATTTTTTATATGGTTTTGCTATTTTTCACTTGTTCTCCGAATCGTCACTCAGATTTAGGTGAAATGTGATGGATATGATCTTGTGGAAGGGTGAAACAAAGTTGTTTACCAGGTGGCACTGCTTTAGATTCCTGATTTTTAAGTATTTTCAACTTAGGTACTTATCAGTCAATGCAGCTTTCCTATTGACTACTATGTAAGTCAATGGGCATTCTAATGCTAATTCACAGAACAACTGACATGAAATGTACTGTTTACTTGATAACTTGAGATCTGTTTTGAGTTAGTACTGTGATGCTGCACATGTTAATGTTTTTGTATGAAGGTCATGCTCAGACAGTACATGAATGACTTTGACCACGTTTCTGGGGTCATAGTGCAACATACATTAATTTTACTCTTCATTATAACTTGAGAACTACTTGAACCTTGATGTTGCACATGTTAGTGTTCTTTTATAATGGTCAGACTTACTCAGAACATGGGTGATCTTGATCCTTTCCCAAGTTCATGATCATAGAGCTGCAAGTGTGATGAATGTCAAGATCAGCTGAGCATGGGCTGTTCACACAGCCCTCTTGTTTTGTTCTTTTTGGGGGGCAAAATCATAAAAAAATATTCTTTTCCAAAACTGCTCACCCAATTGCTTTGATATCAGACAGGAATCATCCTGGGGACTTTCATTTCTCAATTTGTCCACCAGGTGGGACTGCATTTTTTTTATTTTTTATTTTCAATGACTGTGTGTTTTTGCCATTTTCGACTTCTTCTTCAGAACCGTCTCTCAGATTAAGCTGAAACTTGATGGATATGTTCCGTGTGAAAGGGTCAAACAAAGTTTGATGCCAGGTAGCACTGCCGTGGATACCTGACTTTTGAAAATTTACTAATATTAGTGAAAATTCTTGCAGGCTACAGAACTTTGTGTATTCCCATTGGATTGCACGGTAAAGTAACCTAGAATAAATTTGTTACTTTTGGGCTGATGAGATGAAAATTTGATAATAAAGTTGTACACTTACAAATCATTTACTGCATTTTCACCCATTTCCATAACATTGCAAGCACACACCATCTGGGAGTCATTATCATGACCATGGTACATGTAAGCCCAGGTACATTTGGGAGCCATGCTCTGCATGTAAATGCAAGTGGCTAGATGGGGAATTTGCCTCAAGACACTGAGTTTACGGCATGGACAGTGACATATTGTGATGGAGTTGCTTGGTGGAAGTTACATCAGAGCCACAGAATACATGTCTGAAAGTCATATCTTGCAACATGAAAATGCAGAATGCTGTGGCAATAGAATGGCAATGGGAGAGCTGCACAGTTTGCGGAAAAGTGCTATTCATGTGATGATCAGCTAGTTGAGGGCAAATTTCATTTTCTTTGAATTTGCCATTTTGATTTTGATTTTAGGGAAGTTCTGTATAATTTAGTGAAATGTAAGTGTTCCGACATCATTGGAAAAACAAATGAGGAAAAGTTTATTAATCTAACGTCAAAAAAGGTAATCTTGTGGCAAAATATTTGAATAGTGCTTGGAGCAGAAGACTGTAGCTTCTTCACAACTGTATTATGTTTACTGGTTTAAAATGACAGATATACTCAGGGTGGCTCGGTGCTGTTTGTTTAAAATATTTGGCATATTTATTATTCTGTATGCACATGCCACCATAATAAATAAAACCATCGTACATGCATAGTCATTATATTGATGGTATTTTATGTCAGCAGTGTGCCCAAATTGTTCTGAGGAAAGCTATGAATTTAAAAAAAACAAAAAAAACTGGCACTGAAAGAGTTAAGATGTAGGTTTTATTTGTAGGCATGGAGAAGTATGGGACTTGCGATGAGTACCACCAGTAATGAGGCATGCAAGCTGTATGATGCCTCCATCACTCAGGTGTGTATCCTTACCATGTGTAAAGGATGAAAAGTCAGGTAAGACTGGATACTGCCAGCAGGTGCTGACTGGATACTCTCAGCAGGGGCTGACTGGATACCACCAGCAGATGTTGACTGGATACTCCAAGCAAGGGTTGACTGGAAGCCTTGTTCTTGTCCCAAATAGAAAATGGTTTTCTTTCATATCAGGGTCTTGGACACATCTTGGCATATATCTATCACCAGTTTCTATGATAATGAAAATAATAATAATTATTGTAGACTTGAATACTCCCCATCCAGTGATTGTGTGGACTCTATATGACCGATGTCAGATATCATGACCAAAGCGTGTAGCTCTTAGGTCATGATATGCGATGGAGGTAGTAAAATCCACACAATCACAAGATGGGGAGTATTAATCATTCCACCCTAATGACACTCTTTCCTGCTAATTCCTAAATACCATCTGCTAATTGTATTTTACTAATTTAGGGATTAGTTTGGGATGAAACTTGCATGGAAGATCATTTCAAATTATATGCCCTTGGTCAACAGCTTTCCTTGGCATGCTCTAGGAAAGCTGTTCCTTGGCATGCTCTAGGAAAGCTGTTCCTTGGCATGCTCTAGGAAAGCTGTTCCTTGGCATGCTCTAGGAAAGCTGTTCCTTGGCATGCTCTAGGAAAGCTGTTCCTTGGCATGCTCTAGGAAAGCTGTAGACTCAGTTTTCTATTAGGGTGAAATGAGTTAAAGTCTATCCTATCATGGCTAGACTTAATTTAACTCTAATAATTTCCCCCAATGCAGGACTTTTCGCATAGCATAGTAGGCCTACCAGCCACCTAGCTGATCTCCGAGTAAAGTGGCACTTCCCACCATCACAACACACAGTGCCAAATTACCACTGTGTTTGTAAGTTAATTGCAAACAAAGAGTTCCATTGATTCTACCTACCTTAGAGCATCCAACACACACAAACACTGTTGGACTATGAGTTAACACTGTATTCAACTTTAACATTACATTTGGATTCGATTAGGAATGCCAAAAAGTGGAATTGTTAGGTCACCTGTTTGAAATGGAAGTTTACAATTCTGTGAATAAATAGTGCTGCATGTATGTAAATATAGTGTTCTGGCCTGCCTCAAAAAATTTTAACACCCCAAACTATTTGCTTCAAACTTAGAACATGGAAACATAAAATACTAGTTTCTTTTGGATAGATAAATGTTATTCACCTTCATAAAACAAAAAAGGTTCATTATAAATTGCTTGATGTAGTCATGGTTTCTGCTGAAACCAGCACTGGTCAAAGCAAAGAGTGCAGCCATCTGATTGGCTTTGCCCGCTGCCCATGATAGAATATAATAGGGCCAATGATTTTCCACTTCAAAAAAAGAGGAATTCCGCTTCATCAGCAAAAATGTTTTCAAATTCCGTTTCACTGCTATTTATTTATATATAATTCATATAAGAAAAAATATCAAATTGCGTTGTAAAGATGAAAAAAATGCACAATTCCCCTTCGGTTTCGGAAAAAACGAAAAATCGGAAAATCATTGGCCCTAATATAATTACTATTATTAGACTCAGGAAGTCCCATACAAATGACTCTCGCACACCGAGGTGAGCTTCTTTCTGGTTCTTGGAGTTTCTATCATGCTAAATGTGCTTGCAGCTGGCAGGCACCGATCAGAATATACATGGAGGGGTGGGGGGAGAAAACTGAGGCCAGCATATTCTTTTCTTCATAGTCATTTCACCATGTGGGGAATACTGATAAATATGTAGGTTTTGTTCTAAAACTGTAGAAGTGGAACTATTCCTGAGGTATTTAGTTTCCCAAATTTTCCCTCATAAAACCATTGACGTAAAAATAAAAACCAGTAATTTTTTTTACATTATTTTAAAGTGCTAGTTATACATGGTGGCAATGAGCAACATGTTTTCAGACTGTGACAGTAGTTACACAGAAGTTTGTGTACAGAGGTTGTTTCGATGCCTTTCAGCTGATAAGTTTCACCAATGATGACACACTCGGAGGTTTGGAGGGGACAATCCAGAAGTGCCTGAAAGCTGACCCTGACTTCGGTGAGTAGGTGAAGGTCCAGGCAGGGCCCTGATAAGGCTGATCTGTGAACACATTAACTCTTTCACTGCCAATCACGTCTAAAGTTGATGTACTTAAGTCAGACAAGTCTGAATTATCATAAGGGTCCCAGATTCGTATTCCTCGTGAAAAGACCTTTCATTCAAGTACCAGTATGCCTATAGTTCCAGAGAGAATAGCTGTTGACTCAGTCCAAAATTTGGCACTGAAAGGGTTAAGACACTGAGTAATGCTGTAGAAGGTGTAGGTCTTGGACCAGTAACCTAGGCCTAATGCAAACACATGCTAAAATAGCGACGTTCGCTGGCTTATTTCTCCTATTTGAAATGTAAAACCACAACTTCCTTTGCATTCTGCTTCAAGTTTATACTGGTAGCAGCAAGTTAAAACCAAGAAAATGGGGGGTCATGTGATCAGATTTTTTTTACAGGTGCATTTGTGTACCTTACCTAATGATTGAGCGTTCCGCGCCAAATATGTCTCCAAAAATACACAAAGTTTTCAAATGATTTAAAATATTTCTGGAGTAGCAGTGCCTTTCTAAAACTCACAGTTGATAAGTATTTTCCTATCCAAAATGATGATGGGACTTAATTTGGGATGCTCTGCTACTGTGATATTAACATCCAGTAGACACATCAACAGTATTCAGCACTCGAGCAAAAGTTATGGATCAGTTGACCCGACCTTGAGGGGTTACTGGTCCAGGACCTATATATAAAGTGATCTGCACGTACAGGCTTTATTTTTTGTCATCATAAAGTACAATGTGGTGCTTGAAAAAACATGAAATGATTGGATGTTAAAGTTGTTTTTATTGAATGAAACAAGAGCTCTTGCATTTGTGTGTATCACCTTCCCAATTCCAATAGACAGTGCAGCTTGGCACTCTGTGTTGACATCAACATGTCATATGAAATGCTACAAAAATATGTTATTAACACAAAGTGGAAGGCAATGGTAATAATTTACTGGTATTGGCAAATATGTTTAGTCATAAAAAGACACACATAGCGTAGTTGTACCTGCAATGACCCCCTGCAGAGAGTGGTCCACCCCGCCATAATTTATACCCGATTGTATTTGGCTCATATGTGGCCAACAAATATGCTAATTAGTCCCTGCCCACTTGGTGGGGGACTATAGGTTTGCACCTCGTCCGTCCTTCCGTCCTTCCGTCCGAAGCTTCTCCGGGCCATATTTCCAACACCATAACACCCACAGCTACCAAATTTAATGTGTTTATACTTCCTAGGATAGAGGTGTATCGTGTGCCAAAAGTAGGTCACTAGGTCAAATATCTGGGTCACAGAATACATATGTATGAAAAATCTTGTCCGGGCCATAACTTTTTTGTCCTTTTACTTAGAGTCATGAAATGCTACACAAATGTGAAGCTTAGTCTAAGAAAGTGTCATAAAGCAAAACTAGGTCACTAGGTCAAATATTTGGGTCACCGATCAATATGTAAATATACAGAAACAAATTTTGTCCGGCACATATCTTCCCTATATTAATGTACCTCTTCAATTTTTTATGGTGGGTAGACCTTAGGTAGTAGCTGTGCATAAGCATTGTTTTGTGTGGCTAATTACTTGCATTAATTAATTATTTAACAAAGTTCGTTAAGCAAGACAAATTTTGTCCGGGCCATATCTTCTAAACTATTAATGCTAGCCTTTTGAATTTTTTGTGGTGGATAGACCATAGGTAGTAGGTGTGCATAGGCATTGTTTTGTGTGGCTAATTACTTGCATTAATTAATTATTTAACAAAGTTCGTTAAGCAAGACAAATTTTGTCCGGGCCATATCTTCTAAACTATTAATGCTAGCCCTTTGAATTTTTTATGGTGTGTAGACCTGAGGTAGTAGGTGTGCATACGCATTGTTTTCTGTGGCTAATTACTTCCATTAATTAGTTAATTAACGAAGTTCATTAAGCAAGCTCAAGATACAATACAAATTTTGTCCGGGCCATATCTTCTATATTATTGATGCCAGCCCTTTGATTTTTTTTATGGTGGGTAGACCTTAGAGGGGATATGGTAATGGGCACCATCCGTGTGTCCGTCCGTCCGTCAAATATTTGGGTCACAGTAATACATAAATGTACAGTATTTTCATGTCCTTACTGTAATTCTTAAAAAATTTTGACTTCTTGTTATAAAAGTTTACTGATTATGTATTGTGACCTAAAAGTGTGTCACGACGCAAAACTAGGTCACTAGGTCAAATATCTAGGTCACAGTGTAAACTCCATGTAAAACCTTGTCCATGCCATATTTCCCTTACTATAATACCTACAGCTACCAAATTTATTATTTTAATACTACCTGGGGAGTTGTTGTGTCACATGGCAAAAGTAGGTCACTAGGTCAAATATCTAGGTCACTGTGAAATCCATTCAAAATCTTGTCCGGGCCATAACTTTTTTGTCCTTTTACTTAGATTAATGAAATTTTACACAAATGTGAAGCTTAATCTAAGAATGTGCCATACTTTGAATTTTTTTTTTCATCTAGGTCACACCCCTACATAGTAGTCCATTCAACCTCGTGGGCGACGAGCGGGGGACTATGTATTGCTGTGCAATACTCCTTAACTTGTTCCTCTTGACACCACTTGTGTACCTAGAAAATGTGAAAAAATTGTGAAAGATGTCATTTAGTTTAGGTGTATGCACAGAAAAACAGGCATATACATGCAGACTCAAAAGCCTGTATATTGGGGTATAGGTCTTGGACCAGTAACCTAGGCCTAATGCATTTACATGTTAAAATAGCGACATTCGCTGGCTTATTTCTCCTATTTGAAACGTTTAACCACAACTTCCTTTGCATTCTGCTTCAAGTTTATACCGGTAGCAGCAAGTTAAAACCAAGAAAATGGGGGGTCATGTGATTAGATTTTTTTTGCAGGTGCATTTGTCTACCTTACCTCCATGATTGACCATTCCGTGCCAAATAGGTCTTCAAAAATACACAAAGTTATCAAATGATTTAAAATATTTCTAGAGTAGCAGTGCCTTTCTAAAACTCACAGTTGATAAGTATTTTCCTATCCAAAATGATGATGGGACTTAATTTGGGATGTTCTGCTCCTGTAATATTAACATCCAATAGACACAGCAACAGTATTCAGTACTCGATCAAAAGTTGTGCATCAGTTGACCTGACCTGGAGGGGTTACCAGTCCAAGACCTGTACCTGAGTGTGGGTTAGCTCTTTCAGTGCCAAATTGTGATTGAGTCAACAGCTCTCCTTGCTATGTTTTTGATGAATTATCCACCCAAAGCACACCGAGGTTGGCTGTTGACCTGACCCCTTGACCTGACCTATTGATCTGACCCAGCCCTTATGCTCTCTTGTGGCCTCGACAACTAAAGGCATGCTGCTACTTGAATCCAAGGTCAGTTTAGGAACAATGTGAATCTTGTATTGTTATGTCCATTCAGAGCACATGCTTGAATCTTTTTGACTCCAGTTTTTTGTAAATAAATTGGGTTCTGGATGCAAAGTCCTGATATTTAGAACCAATACAACCAAATCTAAAAATTTGTGACAAAAATGTATTATAGCCAATAGTTTTTGGAATATTACTGTCAGGGAAAGGATAATTGACCAAGTCAAAGTTAAACTCATTAATTTTGTGATTGACTTAAATGCCAAACCTGTCATTTGAGACCTGAATATCCAGGAACACATCTCTGAAATCATCTGAATTGTTACCTTCCAGAGGGATAAATTTGGGAAAATGTCTTTCGCAATTTCATGAAAATTTTGCACATTTACACAAGCAATGTCATCAATATACCTTGCATTGTGTGATAATTTTTTAGCCAAATGAAAATCTTTTGTCATCAATTTATCCATGTACTTAAATTCAAGCCAGGTTAAATATAAATCAGCAAGTTACGAGGAGCAGTTGCTACCCATTGGAATGCCTTTTATTTGTTGAAAAACCAATGGTCCAAATTGAACAAAAGTATTATCCAAACGATTATGATGCCAAAAATACCACAGATGTGTATCATACGTAGTTTTATATTGCATAATATGGATAGCCGGAACTACTTTCTCAAGGTCATGGATTGAATTAATTTCGAGAAGTGATGTATTTGTTATGGTCACTATATCTGAAGTTGTGCACTTGTATCAATGTACCATTACAGATTCAAATATTATACAGACAAAAGTCTATGATGTATGGTGGGGCCACCAGTGGTATTAAGTGGAACTAACATCACTGGTATTAAAAGTACATTGAATTTATTATTTTGATCATAAATTGAGATATGTAAATATACTTCATGCCAGTGATCAAATTTTGTAAAATTTTGGATGACCTTGATGTATTATTCAAAGTCATCAAGGACATAGTAAAAACACTAGAATTGACATGTTCAGAAATAGGAAGTTTAGACCAAAAATACCAAATGTACCACAAACATATACATCTATCATGTATAAAAGTTTGATACTGCATAATGGGGGTGACTTTGATACTATATAATGGGGGGGGGGTTTGACTTTGATACTGCATAATGGTGTGAGACTTGGATACTGCATAATGGGGGGTGATTTGGATACTGCATAATGGGGGGTGACTTTGCTACTGCATAATGGGGGGTGACTTTGATACTGCATATTGGGGGGGGGGTCATTTGATACTGCAAAATAGGGTGACTTTGATACTTCATAATGGGGGGTGACTTTGATACTTCATAATGGGGGGTGACTTGGATACTGCATAATGGGGGGTAACTTTGATACTTCATAATGGGGGGTAACTTTGATACTGCATAATGGGGGGTGACTTGTATACTGCATAATAGGGGGGTGACTTTGATACTGCATAATTGGGCGAGGCTTGAATACTGCAATAAGGGGGGTTGACTTTGATACTGCATAATGGGGGGTCACTTTGATGCTGCATAATGGGGTGAGACTTTGATACTGCATAATGGGGGAGACTTTGATACTGCATAATGGGGTGAGACTTGGATACTGCATAATGGGGGTGACTTTGATACTGCATAATGGGGTGAGACTTGGATACTGCATAATGGGGGTGGCTTTGACCTATGTTCTCAAGGCCATGGAGGGAATGCATGTCAAGAAATCATTTTATTGTGGTTCCCATGAGATAATGAATTGAGATAGAACTGTAAAAGTTGCACCAAATATGCATTAAATAGCCTTGGTGAAATTTTGTAATATGTTGTTTGACCTTGAACTATTTTTGACTGTCATTAACCACTGAAGAAAAGAACATTGAATTCAGTTGATGAAGAATAAGGGTAAACATACCAAATGTACCAGAAACGTGTGTTCATGTAGAAGTTTGATGTTGCATCATATGGATGATTGTGACTAATTTCTTAGAGTCCTGCAGGTAATGGATTTGACGAAATGGATTTTTGGTGAAGGTCATCAGATTATATGTCAGCAGAGCATTAGGGCCATGGGCCTCTTGTTTTTTCTTTTTTTTTTTTTAACCTAATATGATTTCCACATTAATCTCTGATAAATCACACAAACTTTTTTCCACAAGTTGAAATCTGCAGACATCGCTAATATATATCTGTGACCAGGATTGTACCCACTGTTGAACTCGGAAATAGTATGAATAAAAAAGTTATGAAATTTCAAAGTTTGTCCTGCCAGGTTATTTGTTTTTAGTTCTGGTGACTTGTCAGTCAGCAGAGCTTATGAAATATGTTTGTGTCTGTCATCTCTCTGTCTGTCTGTCTGTCTCTCCATTAGGCTCTTTTTTTAGAATTTTTATGTGTGAAGGCTGTTTTCTACTTTTTTGTCCAGGACAGCTGAACAGAATTGTGTGAAATTTTATTATAATATTGTCTGACTAAAGGCAATGAAATTGGCCAAAATGATGAGGATGTATGGTCAGTTCTGATGAAGCAATGTGATATTGAAATTTATGACCGTGTGTCGGTAAGCGCTGCCACTGCACATGCATATTAATTTCCTGCCACAAAGCCTGGGCCTCACGCCAGCCAATCATGGAGGACACAGGGGCATATCACTGTCACATACAGGGCTAGATATCACTTTTTCACAAAATTAGTGTCCTTTAGAGAAATTTAAGTTCACAAATGCCAAAGTCATATTCATTTAGTGCTTTCTAAATTGATTAGAAGAATATATTTCCATCTGCCTTTATAAAGTATTCTTTATTTCCAAAATATTAGTAATATCCCGCTTCCCCGCACAGGCAGCAGCCTGTATCTCGCCAGGCAAGACTGGTTACTATGACAACCAGTTGTTCAGTTGTACATGTATTGGGAAACTAATACATGATATATGCTTGCTTTGTATTACAATATTGTTAAATAGGTTGTATAAAATACTTTTTCACACAGATGTTCCCCAGGTTGGGCTCTGCCAGCTTGTGAAGGAGATGATCATGCAAATTGCAATAATTTTTCCTATTTTTTCCAAATCAAACTTTTTTCTCAGGAACTACTTGACCTAGTGCTTTGACATTGCTTAAAGGGTGACTTGGGGATCATATACATCACATTTTAACCACCAGCTGGTGCTGCAACTTTTTGAAATTTTGCAATGAAGTTTTTTGGGTGTTAGGGCTCTTACTGACTTCGTCTGAGTGTATTGAGACAGAATTGCATGAAATTTTATTAGAATATAACCTGACTAATAACTCAAGTGTGCACAAATGATGAGATTATGGCAAGTTTTGATGAAATTATGGGATATCAAACTTGAAGACCATGTGTCATAATTAACTGCTGCAACTCGACAGGTGTATGGCAGAAGTACACTGCATGTATTGCAATATTGTCAAAACTGTTAAATAGAATACTTTGCTTTTACACATAGATGTTTCCGAGGTGGACCATCATCAAAATCATGAAGAAGAAGATGATGCAATAATTGGGCATTGTCTGACAGGGGATGCCTCCATATAGTGTCAAGTAGAATTCACGCTTTTTACTTACTTAGCAAATCTGATATAAATTTGCTTATGCATGTATTTTATTGATGGTGGATCGTAGCCCCATGGTTACTCTTAATAATCGGAAAGTACAGATGGGGTTTCTCTTGCCATTGGTAATTTTGACCTTGAGTGACCTTGAAAGGTCAAACTAACATATTTGCTTATGTCTTGATAATGGTCGATTTTGGGCCCAGGATCACTGTAAAACATAGAAGTCGGAAAGTATGCATGGGGTGCTTTTTGCATAGTTAATTTAGACTTTGAATGACCTTCAGATGTCAAACTGACATATTGGTTTATTTATTGGTAATATGCAGTTTGTCCCTTATTGGCAAGCATTAATACAGTACATTGTGTACATGTATGACTTAATTCCCAAGGTCACAAAGCCATTTTAATTTCATGCCACTTTGTGGTATTTTTTTCAAATATACCTTTATTTTACATCCAACTGCAGCAGAAAACCACACTTGTTGGCCATAGGGATGTTCATGTTTGAAAGGTACCACTGTTTTTGTACTTTAGCAAGAACTTTCAAAATGCAGGTAACGACATACTAGTTAGAGTTTTGCCTCATTTAGATATTAAAACCGGGGAGTATAAAATGTTCCTGTATGAATCTGAATGAAGGGTTTGCATCTCTCATATTGCTTGACTTGCATGGTTAAACTGTCACTTACTAGCAGGTATCTTTGATTCTCATAAATAATAAGTTACAATCATTTGTGTTGTAGAATGAGTAAATGGTGTCCATCTTGTTTGGCATTACCATAAGAAATGCCTGCCAATACTTCTCATGAATATCTTCTTCCTAGAATGTTGGAAAATGCCAAGGTATTCAAGTCTCCATATACCATGCCATTTCTTGCCAAAAATGCAGAGGAATACCGAGATGCTTTTCATTCTAGACATCACCTCAGTATTTCTCAGGGAAAAAATGTCAAGAAATGCCAAGGTAAGGAGAAGGGTGACAGGTACCTCAGCCTTTCTCAGCATTTTTTTGCCAAGAAACAACCAGGTAAGAATAAGGGAGAAAGGTACCTCGGCGTTTCTGGGCATTTTTGCGGAGAAACGCCGAGGGGAGAGTAGCATTACACCATGCAGACCTTGGTATTTCCTGGCAAAAATGCTGAGGAATGCCAAGAGAAAACAGACAAACTTGATTCTCTCAGCATTTCTCGGCCAAATTGCCAAGAAATGCCAAGAAAAGGATTTTTGGACAAATTTCCTCGCCATTTCTTGGCAAAAAGTGCGGAGGATGGGCCTTTTTTGGCATTTTGCCTCTCCTAGTGTCAAACCTGTATGTCAATGGATTTATTTGCTCCTATAAATTTCAGGTTTACACATCTGAGTTTTGGGATCATGTAGTGAAAGTATCAAACTATCCAAGCAAAGTTAAAAAGTGATCAGAGGGTACCTAAAGGTAAAACTTCATTTATACTTCCATCGCAATGAGGCTACTTCACCTCCCAGTATGCCACGTGCCATAATAATTTTATTAAGTCCATCTCAATCGGGGAAGCAATCTATGGTTTGCGCAATTAAAGGGAAAAGTACTGGACCTTTGTTGCAGAAATTTTGCTGAGAAAAGGGATCTTTTGAGCAGTACATACCTATTAGGATGACTACCCTTCATCCACCCCCTCCCAAAACCCCAACCCCAACCCCCACCCCCTGAACGATTTGGTCCTGGACATAAAGTTCTTGAATTTTAGACATATTTTCAAAAAATTTTATAAACATGATCAACCAATTACCTAAATATACATTTATATTGTACACCTTTAACTACATGACTAGCTAAATTTCTGATTTCAGTAATGGGCCATGTTCTAGCCAACTCGTTGAAATTACGAGGATGTCCTCATAAAGTACGCCAAGAGGCAGAGACCCAGGCATCCATGGATCACCTTTTGAAGCTGGCAGGAAACAAAAACTTGACTCCACGAGAGAAAAAACACATCGAAGCCACACAGTTCCTGGCAGATGGGTCTGTTCACAACACAGTTGCAGCATGTGTGTCACATTTACATGTATATTTAATCCTCTGATGTCCTCGTGATGTAGTTGTCCACTGTAATATTAGAGTGTTGGAAATAAGGAAATGTTTTCATTTGTCTGCAAGTGGCAAAAATGTCCTACTGTCACTGAAGTGAAATAAACAAAATTAGACAAGTTCAGCTCCAAAACAGCATGTCTGCATATAAATTCACTGGTTTTGGAGAAGCGGATAAACCTTATTTCTAATGGTGAATTTATAAATTAAATGTAAATTACAGTTACATTCCCCTATGCGCCACCAGAATTATCTCTTTAGAGTGGCTCCCATGATAGCGGCATTCAAAGCCTTAATGGAAGTGTCCCCACCAGTAATCAGTTTTTATATCTTACACTTTACAATTTACATTTTATATTTTAGGTTTTGTTCTGTTACACTCATTGTATTAGTGAAATAAAAGTATTTCTGAGTCTGAGAATGCTGTCAAAGTGCAGCATGGCAATATTAGACCCAGGTCATTCTATTGGCTCAGCTTTGCCACAGGGATACAAGATACAAGATTTATTTATTGTTGGTTTTAAAAACACAAACTTTAGCAGCATTGGTTAATGTCACTGACATTGGAATAAAACGAAGGAAAAAATGCTGCCAGAGAGTAAAAGTCAATTCAGTTCTGGCATGTTGTGGAAATGATAATCTTAAAACAAATCACAAACTAAAGTAAGACATCACAGGTTCATGAGAATGATGTAATTATACAATCATGTTCGTGCTGTGTGGCAAAAGTCAAATTCTTCAATGCAGGAGGAAGTAAAAGTAACACGACTGATCTAGGGAGAGGGGGGAAGAGTAGTCTTTGGCTGGGGGGGGGGGGGGGATTTAACACGACCGCTCAAAAAGATGTTTGTATAATGGCTGACAGTGTATCCAGGTGGTTAGATGTATCACAGTTTGTGTGGAAGTACACGGTTCACTGTCCAGGGAGGAAGTAGTTGACTGGTAAGTCCTGGATTCAGTCAGCAGTGGCACATGTAACATTTGCAAGTTTGCTCTTCCAAGTTTTTGATGAGGCGTTTGAAAGATGTTTAATTTCTGATACCGCGGAGATTGGTAGCTATAGATAAAGAGTTCCACATTATGTAGCACTGATGTAGGAGAAAGAGTGTTTTCGGTAACGGGTGGTTTTGATGTCCTGAATGGTTAAAGTATTTTGTTCTCTTGAGTCATAAGCTGATCCATGCTTTACAAACAGGTCGGAGATATATTTTGAGCCAATGTTGTTTACAGTTTTGTGTACTTCACATGTCATGGACCTCAGTCTTGCTACTTCCAGGGAGGGAAGATTTTCCTGGGCTAAGAGCTGCTCATGAGATGGTGTCATTAAACAAATCTCAGAGCATGCTTTTGGATTAACTTGAGTCTTCTGGTGTTTACTGCCTCACACAAGCTTCTGCCATACTGCAGGGTAGTGCAGTGAAAACGCATTATAATGACACCCTCTGTTCCCGAAGAAATGTGTCGGATAACTGAATATGTCAGATAAATGAGTCAAACAACAAAGAAAATAAACCTTTTCCCAGGACATTTTGTGTCATTATATATATGTCGGATATCTGAGTGTCGTTATAATGAGGTTTCACTGTTGTTGAAATTTGAGCACATGCACATAAATGATTTGTAGATGTATAACGAGATTTAGTCCACAGGTTGTAAAAAAAAAAGGAGGTGACTTTGTCCCATTTAACGTGCTACATTACCCAGGCTACCACAATCAAACCTCACTTTTTAGCTCTGCTGACCACAGGTCACAGAGCTTATGCCAGTACTCATGTCTGTCTGTCTGTCTGTCTGTCTGTCTGTCTGTCTGTCTGTCTGTCTGTCTGTCTGTCTGTCTGTCTGTCTATTGGTCATTGCCTCCATCCATCCATAAACTTTTGGCTTTTGAGTGCTATACAGTCCATAGTTTTCAAGATAGCTTGCCCCATATAGCTTTCAGGACTCGCCAAGTGTATGAAAGTCTAGATAGAGTTCAATATTGATTGCTCCACCTACAGTACCCGTATTATGTAATATATGGGTCAAACTGTGAACACCTTGTGACCACTATATCATCCTTAACCCTAGCGCTGCGGGGCCCGTGTTTATATGGTCCAAAACGCAGGTTAACAAGTTAATGAGTAATGCAGAGCAATACATAGTCCCCCGCTTGTCAACCCACGTGAAAATACTGAACATTTACAAATCACTGTGACCCACATATTTGACCTGGTGACCTAGTTTTGCTTTATGGCACATTCTTAGATTAAGCTTCACATTTGTGTAAAATTTCATTAATCTAAGTAAAAGGACAAAAAAGTTATGGCCCGGACAAGATTTTGAATGGATTTCACAGTGACCTAGATATTTGACCTAGTGACCTACTTTTGCCATGTGACACAACAACTCCCCAGGTAGTATTAAAATAATAAATTTGGTAGCTGTAGGTATTATAGTAAGGGAAATATGGCATGGACAAGGTTTTACATGGAGTTTACACTGTGACCTAGATATTTGACTTAGTGACCTAGTTTTGTGTCGTGACACACTTTTAGGTCACAATACATTATCAGTAAAATTTTATAACAAGAAGTCAAAATTTTTTAAGAATTACAGTAAGGACATGAAAATACTGTACATTTATGTATTACTGTGACCCAAATATTTGACTTAGTAACCTAATTTTACTTTACGACACATTTCCATGTTAAGTTTCACATTTGTGTAAAATTTCATCAATCTTAGTAAAAGGACAAAAATGTTATGGCCCCGACATGTATTTACATGGATTTCACATTGTGACCTAGATTTTGAACCTAGTGACCTACTTTTGCCATGCTACACTCCAGCATTCCAAGAAGTATGCACATAAGAAAGTTAGTAGCTGTAGGTATTATGGTATAAGAAATTTGGTGCTGACAAGGTTTTACAAAGAATTTTATACTGTGACCTATATATTTGACCTAGTGACCTAATTTTCCCTCATAACACACTTTTGGGTCAAGGTACATTATCATGTAAAATTGTATAAAAAGAGGTCCAAAAGTTAAAAAAATTACAGTCAGGACCTGAAAATTCTGTATATTTACATATCGTGGTGACCCAAATATTTGATCTAGTGACCTAGTTTTGCTTTATGACACTTTCTTAGACTAAGCTTCACATTTGTGTAACATTTCATGACTCTAAGTAAAAGGACAAAAAAGTTATGGCCCGGACATGATTTTTCATACATATGTATTCTGTGACCCAGATATTTGACCTAGTGACCTACTTTTGGCACACGATACACCTCTATCCTAGGAAGTACAAATACATTAAATTTGGTAGCTGTGGGTGTTATGGTGTTGGAAATATGGCCCGGAGAAGCTTCGGACGGACGGAAGGACAGACGGACGAGGTGCAAACCTATAGTCCCCCACCAAGTGGGCGGGGGACTAAAAAAACAATTCAGCAGTACTAGGGTTAATGTTTGATAGATGCCCATGGAATTTAGTGGAGTACAGAAGAGGTCAAAATCTCAGTTGCTTACGATTCTAGTGGTGCCACCTACATGTACAACTTCACAGAAATTGTGAGCCAAGATGTAGTTAAAGATGTAAAATTCGTATCTTTCAAAATAATTGAATTAGTTATGCCAAGTTTATAGGATATATAGATCATGTCCAATGCAAATATGTTAGATAACCTCAGTGACCTTGACATATTCTTGTGCGGTCACCAGTCCTGTAAAGTTGAAGGTGATTTTGTAATGGCAGCTGGGTGTAGCTTCGACATTGATGGCAAAGAGAATTGAGCCTCTAGATCAAAATTGCCCTTGAGTACATATACATTGTCCATAAAACTACTTGGTTCACCTGCGTTTTGGGTAACAGTGATCCAAAGATTATCGAGTTTGGCGCTTGTCCAATTTTGTTGGGTTTTTTTTGTTTTTTTTCTTTTTTGGTTGTTTTACAAACAGGCCATGAATAGAAAGCTTTAAGTAGGGCACATATTTTGAACAGAATAGTTTTTTAATCCAAGTTGAAGGTCAAGGTCAAATGGTCAGTTGGAATATAGAGGTTGTCTTGTGAATGCTCTGCACCCCAAAGTTTTTTAGTTCGGGCCGTATGACTTTAAGGACTTATAAAGTGTATTAAAATCTATGTGGACTTTGATCTTGGTGGCGCCACCTACATGTACATTATAAAGTAACATATGGGTGACAATGTAACAATCGTGTGACCATTCCAGCATCCTTATTTTTTTTATGGATTTTCATGAAGTTAAGGTGGATTGTGATGGAGGTCAAAATCTCGTTTGCATATGCTACAAGTGGAACCACCTATATTTTGACAGAAATTATGTGTTAAAATGTCTGGAAAGATATAAAATTCCATATCTTGAAAAATAGTTGGATTAGACATGCCAAATATATAGATCATGTCCAATGCTATCATATAATGTATTATAAATACAGTAAAAGCTGTCCGAGTGGGCACCTGTGTTTAGTGGGCACTGTTGCCTGGCCCAGTTCCCTATACTTCCCATGTTAACGGACCTGTGCTAAGTGGGCACCTGTTTTAAGTGGGCACTTTTGCCCAGTCTCAAGGGCGCCCACTTAACACAGGTTTTACTGTATGACTAGTATCAGTGTGATTGTGGCATGGCAGAAGTATATATCTGCCACAAGGTGGCAGCACCTGCTTCTGGTGACCTGACACTCTGGACCAGTAAATGAACCTGGATTTAAACATTCTCCAGGTGTCTCCTGGGCTGGTGCTGGGCATTAGCCAATTAGCCATAGCCTAATAATTGTGAAATTTGGCTAGTTAAAAGAATTTACAATTTTTCATTCAAATTGGATCAAGAAATTTTTGTTACTCTATTATAGCTTCAAAATAAGTTTTACTGCTTTATTATCAAACTGCTGCATATTGGATGCTAAATGTTTGAACTGACTTTGGCTTATGAGATCTAAGTTAGATGAAAATATTTAAGTGATTTTAGCCAAGATGGCAGACAAAAGAAACTCCCAAGTTTAAGCCCAGTGTCTCCATCTGCAATCAGTGGATACCAAGGGGAAGCTACCTGCAGTGCCACCTGTAGGCAGCATCCCTCATTAGGTACATGTTGTACCAAAGAAACGTTTGACCCAATCTTAAACAGCAAAAGGTCAAAGGAATAGAAAAATCAGACTATACTGACAGCAGTGAATACCAAATTACATGCACAGTTTGTGTACTAGATGAACTCAGTAAAAAGTGCTGAGCATAATTTTTAGGTGGGGCTCCGTAAGGAGACCCCCTCTCATGTACAATGTACATAGTAGACCTAAAAAGTTCAATATTTGAAAACCAGGAACTATTCCTGTCGTGTTAATAGTCCTGATTTGTGACAAGACTTTATTCTTAACATTTGATATCGGCAAAATAAACAAGACTGATACCTGAAGGGTTTAATAAGAGAAAATACTCTGTCACCACTGGTTACAATTGCTGAAAAAGCCTCGCTGTGAGAATATGTCATCCGGCGAACGCATGTATTCTGGTGCAAACAAGAAACAGATTTTAAAAAGGTGCAAGTTATTTTCTTTCATTTGTGCTCTTAATGGTAACACTGGTATTACTGCTCATTGCTGATGTAAAATGTAGATATTCTTTATCGATCTATGCACATTATCAGGACCTTTCTGTAAAAAGAAGTTCCGTATCTTGCTTGTATTCGTGGGTGAATGTGACCTCAATTCTGTGAACACCGAACTTTTGTCAGCTCAATGAGGCTCTCCGTAGGTTTTTGCACATCCAGACAGTTACCAGTCTGAACACGTCCAAAGATGCATCAGACGGAAAAAATCCATTGAGCATTCGTTACAGTGATCTAAAAAGTCCACGAGAAAATGTAATCAAGTTATCACTTCCCCTTACAAGTCTTGTGCAAGTACGCTGTTTTGGCGCAATAACAATATGTAAGTGCTTTAAAGTTGCATTCCGCGATATTTCATACACGTACCTATCCACGTAATTCATCACTAATCATGCGTCGAAGGACCGTTGTGCCTTTGTTTTGGTCAATAAACATGATATTTTGGCGGGAAGAAAGAGTTTTTACATTCGACCATGCAAGTGTTGTTTATAACGGCATTCGGCCATGCACAACGGTTCTAGGGCAATTCCTCGCTGATGAGAGATATATTTAGAACCAGTTGGCTCTCGCCGGTCACGTGGCGTGCGCTATATTGCGAGAGCAAAGCACAATTGCATGCAGTCTCCACGTGCTTGCAGAGCCGTCTGCGGAGACAAAGTGAAACTGTGAAATACCACTATTTTGTTGGCCGTCAACGAGAATAGAATTTTTCATGTGATTAACTGTGCTTGATCATATTTTAATCATGCATGTTCGTATCGCAAGACTCAATGATAAATGGACGAGTTTGTACGCTCATCGGTGCCTAATGTTGTTTGTTCAAGCCTACGGCCTTCGCATCGTTCGAACTTGAAGTTGAAGACGACGGCATGCAGTCTTACATAATGTTCCGGTGTCAATGACAATGTTTGACACATTTATTGACGCAAAACAGCAAATAAAGCTTTTATATATGGTGTTCATTTTGACGCTAAACTTGTGCATGTTTTTATAAATTCAAGTCGCGATCGTTTGCTATGGACTGTGTTTGTGGTATATATTTTGATAGACATATTTGTTTGCTTTAGATTACATAAGTGTGGAAAACGAGCAAATGAGAACACACATGGTCGCAAACAATAACACATGATTGTCATCTTCACCGTTCACTGCAAATACAGATTCAACTTGGAACATATTGACCTCAAATCTCAGGAAACTAAATTTTTATGCAGTGAAACAAACGTCGTTTCATATTTCAAGATTTGTCTATAATTTGGTATCAGCAGTTCTAGGATGCAGGTACCTCCGTTCCATTGGTTATTAATGTTACAGCAAAGATGGTAGAAAAAGCCCTCCTTCAGGGTCGGTAAGGGGTTTCTCGCACTGGCGTACTGCTTTTTTTTTTTTTTTTTTTTTTAATTTATTTACCGTACTGGCGTACTGGAAGCCGTCTTGTTTTACGTACTTCGTACTATCCAAAATTTTGAAAGATTTTTATTTTCCGTACTGCGTACTCTAGAAGAATAATTACCTGTACCAGCGTACCGACCCCCCCCCCCTTCTCCTTGGTTACAGTGAGCAAAAGACTATCTTCATGCTTATCTGCAGAGAGAGAGAGAGAGAGAGAGAGAGAGAGAGAGAGAGAGAGAGAGAGAGAGAGAGAGAGAGAGAGAGAGAGAGTTAGTTTTCACCAGGATTCGTCGTGTTTCCTACCAAAAATTTTGTTTTAGGATGTTTGTTTTATTGACGATGCACTGCATTCGTAAGATCTTGTCAATATTATCGTCTGAATAATTTTCCTCGCGCTGTTCCTACCAACTGTACACTATAGTAGATTGTTCCAATGCAACTAAGCAATCATATATTTCGAGTTTGCGTCATGATATGATACATTTGAAATCCTCAGTATTTTTTTTTTATCGCAAATTACCAAAATAGAAATGCGAGATAAAAAACAAACAAAACAAAACAAATCAAAAACAAAACAAACAAAAAACAAAAACAAAAACAAGAAAAAAAAAACAAAAACAAAACAAAACAAACAAACAACAAAAAAACAAACAACACACACACACACACACAAAACCCCACAGCAGATCTAGAAAGGACCAGATGAAATTCTGAATTACTTGACTAAAATGATTTGTTTGGAAAAAATTGTTGATACCTTAAGTTTATGTACATCAACTTTTGTTCTGCATAGGCCTATGACTTACAAGAAAGAACGATAGATAATTCTGTGCTGGAAGCATGTGCAAAAAAATGGGATGTTATTTAGTTGGACTTGTGTGTGCGTGTTTTCGGAGAATGTATACGGTTGCGACCGATAATAGCAGATAGATATGGCTGAAGCAGTGGCCGAAAGAGTGAGAGAATGAGGCTTCTTTGTATAATAAATTTTATGTTTCGAAACGTACAGTTCCTCATCAAATTTTCATGTCGCATGTGCCATTATACCGAACACAGTGTGACACCCGAGGACCCGTTCAGACCGTTGTGCAGTATACCGTTCTGTCAATGGTGACAACGTTCAAAGCTTGTTCTAATCCATTGCAAATGCATTTGGCTAGTGTGGTACACAGCAATGTGAAATTACAAGTACAATCCTTTTTAATTTTTCAAAATAAATTCGTTATATTGTCGTCGAGAAATGTTGGTAAAATTCTCTGTCGGACGAGGCTCTGAACAACGTATTGCAACTTCCCACACAAGTGGCATGCAGACGAATGTCTGAAGAAAGAAACTCACACATTATACCTTGCACAATCTTATAGAAATACAGAACTGATAAAGTCAAGTTCATGAGAAAATTTTATGGTGCCCCTAGGAAAATTGATGACGAATAGAATAACATAAATCTTTGACATCGTAGACAATAACAGCTTGATAAGTAGCGGAGGTCGCGGGCACGTCTTCCTCGCAATATGTGCAGTCAAGAGCTGCCGATGCAGACAAAATTTTATCTCGAAGTTAGCGGGAAACGTAGATAGTATGCCCATTTGTTTGTTGTTTTTTCTCTCTCTTTGTCTCTGAAGTTGCCGTTGTCTTTACTGATCTTAATTAACGGCACTTTTGTCCCATGAATTTGATTACCTAGCCACTCTCCCCACCCTCCCCCCCCCCCCCCAAAAAAAAAAAGAAAAGAAAAAGAAAAGAAAACTTCATCAAGCTGGAGCGGTTATAATATGATAATGATATTCGGATTCAATCTCGATTGATTACAAACACGACTGATCAAGTATCCATGACGACTTGAATATAACGACTTCAAAGAAATGGGCGGCTCCTGTGATCTTTGATTTTTTTTTTCCGGCACGTGCGACAACTGGGCACTGCTCTGAACATCAGACCTGTTCAGAATCAGAATGAATGTAGCGACATCATCATCACTTGGACGCCCAAGGCTGACCTTGTCCTTCTTTTACAACCCGCTATCGCTCCATATTTTCAACACCGATGGAAACTGTGTGTGTCTGTCTTATTTTGTCACGCGCGGCTGGGGCACGTTTCTTTTCGCTGTGAGTGGCGTAATTTTCTTGGTCGCACAAGCAGACGAAAAGCCGGCTCAGACGGAAAACATAAGATGTACGCATGCGCGAGATCTGTATGTAAATGACCCAAATGACGTTGTCCAGGAATTCCCTACCGCACTCTGTTTGAATATTGAAGTTCCATTGGTGGAACCCGAAGAAGACGTGAGGATTACTCGGTAGTTTCACAAGTAAGTGTGAGTTTTTCATATTTCGTTGTTTTATATTGTGTATTTTACACGAGCGAAGATGTGTTTGTATAAAATTTGACAGGTTCCCTGCCACTAGCGGTGTCATAGCATCAATGTGGTATCCACGTGGTCATTGCCATGTCGACCATCACATGAACATTAATAAAAAAGTCATTATGGCAATGTCGCTCATCATGAACACATGCTTTTGAATATCAATGCATTGCTCACAAATTAAACTTGATGTGTGTTTTGAAGTCTTATACTGAGTTGTTATTGTATGTCACTTGGTCTGCTTTATTGATTGCGTTCAATTGATTGTGGGATTCTGAGATGAATCAAGATCTAGGTCATGGATCCGAGCGAGAAGTGGATGTTTGTAAACATTGCTATGCTGAGACTGTCGACATTTTCAGTTCACGTTTTGAATGACCTATCACTCAGTGCTGTACTCACTCAACCTTGCGCTCGATAAGGCCACTTTGTTTGATGCTAAAACTATTTTTTCTTCGATTGATATACTGTATAGGGAAACTGTGTGCCAGAACAGTCACGGAGAGATGGGAAAAGTTGTGTTTTAATGGGAGGGAAAATGGCGTCAGTGAAAACTATTATTAAAGCAAAGCAAAACTTATATAATTTAAAAGTTGGTTTGATTCATTTACATGTTGAGCTTTAGATTTGTCACATCGTAATCATTCATAACTTGCCTTTTTTGAACGATCTGAATAGAGGTTGAAATGTATGTATGTATGTATGTATATATATGTATCTATGTATGTATGTATATGTATATATATATATATATATATATATATATATATATATATATATATATATGCATATTTTAAGTGTGATTAAAACCCCATCTTCTGCTGGGATTTTGGTGTGATTTTTACCTCAGCTGACTTGTCAGTCAGCTGACGTTTTTTGAGGGTCCATCGTCCATCGTCCGTCCGTCGTCCACAATTCACATTTTCGACTTCTTCTCAAAAACAGTCAGCCAGATTCACTTCAAACTTGGTGGAGATGTGCCTTGGGTGGGTCTCTACTAAGTTTGTTCAAATGGTCACGGTCCAGTGATTTTTGGATTTTTAATGAATTTTTTTGTCCATTTTTGGGTAAATCTTAAAAAATCTTCTTCTCCGAAACCACTCACTCAATTGCTTTGATATCACACAGGAACACTCTCTGGGACACTTAGTCCTTAATTTGTTCACCAGGTGCCACTGCAATTTTTTCCTAATTTTTTATGAATTTTTGTGTGTTATAGCTATTTTCGACTTCTTCTCCAGAACCATCACTCAGATTAAGCTGAAACTTGGTGGATATGTTCCTTGTAGAAGGGTCAAACAAAGTTGTTCACTATGTGGGAATGCTGCGGATTCCTGATTTTTAAGGATTTTTTCAATTCTGGTACTTGTCGGTCAATGCAGCTTTCCTATTGATTACTATGGAAGTCAATGGGCATTCTAATGCTAATTCATATTTTTGACTATTTCTCCAAAACCGTCATCCAGATTAACTTCAAACTTGGTGGCAATGTACCTTGGGTGGGTTTCTACCAATTATGTTCACGTGGTCATGCTCCAGTGATTTTTGGATTTTTAGTGATTTTTTTTTTTTTTTTTTTTTTGGACAAATCTTAAAAAATCTTCTTCCCCGAAACTGCTTACCTAAATGCTTTGATGTCACACAGGAAGACATCTAGGGACTCCTTGTTGTTAATTTGTTCACCAGGTGGCGCTGCAGTTTTTTCCAATTTTTTTGTGAATTTTTGTGTGCTATAGTTATTTTCGACTTCTTCTCCAGAACCGTCGCTCAGATTAAGCTTACACTTGGTGGATATGTTCCTAATGGAAGGGCCAAACAAACTTGTTCACTGTGTGGGAATGCTGCGGATTGCTGATTTTTAATGATTTTTTCAAGTCAGCTCCTTTGGGGTAAATGCACCTTTCCTATTGATTACCATGTAAGTCAATGGGCATTCTAATGCTAATTTACATTTTCGAATTCTTATCCAAATCCATCATCCAGATTAACTTCAAACTTGGTGGCAATGTACCTTGGGTGGGTGTCTACCAGGTTTGTTCCAATGGTCATGTTCCAATGAATTTGGATTTTTTTGTGATTTTTTTTCAAAAATCACTACAAAAGTTTTAATAGGAAAACTTAACATAGGAATTTCTTGTAATGGTCGTAACTTTAATAATATTGACCAGATTTACTTCAAACTTGGTGGGGATGTGCCTTGGGTGGATATTTACCAAGTGTGTTCAAATGGTCAAGCTCTATTGATTTTTGGATTTTTGATGAATTTTGTTGTTTGGGGGGGGGGGGGGGCAAACCTTCAAAATTCTTCTCTGAAACCACTCACCCAATTGCTTTGATATCGTACATGGACACTCCCGGGAACACCTAGTTCCCAATATGTTCACCAGGTGGCGCTGCAATTTTTTTTAATGAATTTTTTGTATGGATTTGCTATTTTTCACTTGTTCTCAGAACCATCCCTCAGATTAAGCTGAAATGTGATGGATATATTGTTGTGGAAGGGTCAAACAGTTGTTTACTAGGTGGCACTGCTTTGGATTCCTGATTTTTAAGGATTTTCAATTCGGGTACTTATCGTTCAATGCAGCTTTCCTATTGATTACCATGTAAATCAATGGGCATTCTAATGCTAATTCACAGGACAACTGACACGAAATTTACTGTTTACTTGATATCTTGAGATCTGTTTTGGGTTAGCTACACATGTTTACTATTTTGTATGAAGGTCATGCTGAGACAGTACATGAATGACCTTGACCTCGTTTGTGGGATCACAGTGCAACATACATGAATTTTACTCTTCATTATAACTTGAGAATTACTTGAACTTTGATGTTGCACGTGTGGGTGTTCTTCTATGAAGGTCAGACTTACTCAGAACATGGTGTCCTCGATCCTTTCCAAAGTTCATAGAGCTGCAAGTGTGATGAATGTCAAGATCAGCTGAGGCACGGGCTGTTCACACAGACCTCTTGTTTAAGGTCCATCTTCCTGCATACCCTTGGAATGGAAAATGACAACCTGTATGTATCAGATGTACAGGGTGGCCTTTTACAGATCAAGGGTACAAACTAAACCAGAGGAGAAGCACTTCCAGTGATGAGGGGGCTAACAATTCTGTTTCTATTTTGCACCACCTGATTAAAGTGTACTGGAGCTCAAATGAAATAATACAGTGAAAACTCAAAGTGACACTCAGTTATCTGACATATTCATTATAATGACACAAATTTGAAGGGACTGAAGTTGTTGTTCCTTTGTTTTTTGACTCATTAATCTGAAATATTCAGATATCTGACTCATTTTCTTGGAAAAAAATAGTGTCATTCTTACAAGTTTTCATTGTGCCTGCTATGTGTGGACCCTGACAAACATTAAAAATGTAGCAATCAATAAAGCAGACTTAGTGACATACAATAACAACTCAGTATAAGACTTCAAAACACACATCAAGTTTAATTTGCGAGCAATGCGCCGATATTCAAAAGCATGTGCTGATGGTGAATGACATCGCCATAATGTTCATGTGATGGTCAACATGGCAATGACCGCGTAGATACCACATTGATGCTATGACACCGCAAGTGGCAGAGAACCTGTCAAAATTTATACAAACACATCTTCGCTCGTGTAATATGTACAAGGTAAAACAATGAAATATGAAAAACACGCACTTACTTGTGAAACTACTGAGTAATCCTCAGGTATTCTTCTAGTTCCACCTCTTCGCTGGCTTCAGCAACAGGTCTTTTCATACGTGACTGTGGCTGCTTTACATATGTCATAACACATTATGCGTGCGCATAAACGATCTCCAAAATACGCTCACTCCCACCCTAGAAATAAATTTTTGTTTGATCATACACAAACCTACATGTATTGAAATGTTAACAAAATATTCATATTAAGCCCGGTAAATTAAGGTCTTACAGATATTACTATAATAGCCATGATAATTTACTCGCAAATGTACCCAAATTTCATATACATGTATATGTATATTATACATGTAAACATATGTTCATGCCCCAATGAAAACAAAGGAAAAACAACAAAAAGCCCCACCTCCAGGCTTTAAGCCTTGTTTAAAAATATAATTTGTGATGTTTAGACAACTTTGGTCGTAGGTCGAGATTCTATTACAGCAATCATTTTAACATTGATGGAGTAAAAATCACATTGGAGTGATTTTTTTAATGTTGTAGATCACTGGCTGATGCGACTAGAACATGGATAGATATACTGGTGGAGTGCCCCACAGACCCACACGCTCTAAAGTTTGCTTTTGACTGCACCTTTGTACAGGGCTGGCAGAGACAGCAGAGGGATGTGTTGGCACGAGTGCTGCCTCATTGGACGCCAGAGATGCCTCATTACGGGTAATATTGTAAGAAACACTCAATGATCTGAAAACCTGTAAAATTATATCACTTTTTGTCTGCTTCATCCCAGGACATGATAAATTTTCAAAAGTCCACATGCTCACTGGACTAGTACGTATTGAAAATCGGTATTCCCCTTAGAAAACAACTTGCGCCCAGAATTACAAGCCAGTGACTGTAGATGTGTTAACATGTACAAACTGCATGGGCTCCTTTTTTTCGTTCCTCATGACACGTTAATTTGGTGTTTTGGTTGCACCATTTTATGGCTTATTTGCCCATATCCAGCCAGAAGTTTTATTGTGGAAGCAAATTTGTGGTTGCCCTAGGACTGGTGCTTTGAAATTTTATTTGCTGATTGAGCGATAACTTGTCTGGGGATGGTAGAAATATAGAATCTTACATGGCAGTTGAGTGAGTTACGATTTTCCCCACCAACAACGATCAATAAACAAAATCTTACATGGCTGGATTGCGAGTTACTTTTTTTTCTCTCACTCGGGATCGTTGTTGGTCTGGTACTGGTAGGCATCAGCGGCAAGGGGACGGGTGCCGAAGCGGCGCTACCGGTCATGACATGTGACCTACCGTGAGTTACTATTTCTGGATTTCACTCCAGAAAATGATAACTCACTGCCAAACATAGAATAAATGCAATTTAGTAACCCTTCATATACAAAATGACACCATCCATCTACCCCACAACAGAGTATGGCAGTAGCCTCTCATTGTGGTCAAGTCAAGCTGATAAGAGATGCTTGACCTTCAGATGCATTGTCTGCCCATAAACACATGAATCATGTGCATGGTGGACATAGCACTGTTTACATTAGCAATATGGATCATGTCTATAATGGACATAGCATTGTTTACATTAGCCACATGGATCGTGTGTATGGTAGACAGCATTGTTTACATATAGCTACATAGATCGTGCGTGTGGTGGACATAGCATTGTTTACATGTAGCTACATGGATCGTGTGTATGGTGGACATAGCATTGTTTACATGTAGGTACATGGATCGTGGTGTGGTGGACATAGCATTGTTTACATGTAGCTACATGGATCGTGTGTATGGTGGACATAGCATTGTTTACATATAGCTACATGGATCGTGCGTGTGGTGGACATAGCATTGTTTACATGTAGCTACATGGATCGTGTGTATGGTGGACATAGCATTGTTTACATATAGCTACATGGATCGTGCGTGTGGTGGACATAGTATTGTTTACATGTAGCTACATGGATTGTGTGTATGGTGGACATAGCATTGTTTACATATAGCTACATGGATCGTGCGTGTGGTGGACATAGCATTGTTTACATGTAGCTACATGGATATTGTGTATGGTGGATATAGCATTGTTTACATATAGCTACATGGATCGTGCGTGTGGTGAACATAGCAATGTTTACATGTAGCTACATGTACATGGATTGTGTGTATGGTGGACATAGCATTGTTTACATGTGGCTACATGGATCATGTATGGTTGAAATAGCTTCTTAAGCTTCTGGATATAGGATTGTTTACATGTAGCCACTTGAATTTTGTATCCCATGAACTCGTGTCAAGACAAAATTGCTTTACCAAATACCTTTATACTATATGTACATGTTTACCTTGTACCTTGACACCACATGAAGGTGTTTACCTTATGCCTTGATACCACATGTACATGTTTACCTTGTACCTTGATACCACATGCGCATGTTTACCTTGTCCCATGATACCACATGTACATGTTACCCTTGTATCTTGATACCACATGCACATTTACCTTGTCCCATGATACCACATGTACATGTTTACCTTGTACCTTGATACCACATGTACATGTTTACCTTGTACCTTGATACCACATGCACATTTTCACCTTGTACCATGATACCACATGTACATGTTTACCTTGTACCTTGATACCACATGAATGTACATCTTTACCTTGTGCCTTGATACCACATGCACGTTTATCTTGTTCCTTGATACCACTTGTATGTGTTTACGTTGTACCTGGATACAACATGTACATGTTTACCTTGTACCTTAATACCACATGTACATGTTTGCCTTGTACCTTGATACCACTTGCCTTGATACTACATGGACATGTATACCTTATATTGTTACCCTGGTACAACATGTGAATACCATAAACCACAATACTACATGTACATATATATAGTATATCTTGATACTGCATGTACATTTATAAAATAAACCCTGATACTCAATTCATGTAAACATACATATACCGTATTACCTTGATGTTAAGTGTATGTATAGTTGAAGAGCTCACTAGCTTTTGTAATGATGACATTCCCTTGTCCTTTTTGAAGGAGAAAAATTATATAACAAATTCCCCCCAATAGATTTGCGAATTTTTTTGATGAGCTGCTGTATAGGTTTTAACTTGCTGTAAAGTACATGTGTGGCTTTGCTGATCTCCTAAAATTGCAGTGACCTTAGTTGATGTCTGCAGGATTGTGTCTGTACAATCTGAACATGTATTCCATGCACTTGAAAGCAGGATGTACTGATTCAGTTTTTACCTCAGCTGACTTGTCAGTCAGCTGAGGTTTTGTGAGGGTCTGTCGTCCGTCCGTCCGTCGTCCGTCCGTCCGTAATTCACATTTTCGACTTCTCAAAAACCGTCTGCCAGATCCACTTTAAACTTGGTGGAGATGTGCCTTGGGTGGGTCCCTACCAAGTTTGTTCAAATGGTCACCGTCCAGTCATTTTTGTATTTTTAGCTCAGCTGACTTGTCAGTCAGCTGAGCTTATCTTATGGTCCTCCGTTCGTTGTCCGTCCGTCCGTCGTCCGTCAACAATTTACATTTTCGACTTCTTCTCCGAAATCGTCAGCCAGATCCACTTCAAACTTGGTGGGGATGTGCCTTGGGTGGGTCTCTACCAAGTTTGTTCAAATGGTCACGGTCCATTGATTTTTGGATTTTTAATGAATTTTTTTGTTCTTTTTTGGGCAAATCTTAAAAAATCTTCTTTTCTGAAACCGCTCACCCAATTACTTTGATATCACAAAGAAACACTCCCTGGGACTGTAGTTCTTAATTTGTTCACCAGGTGGCGCTGCAATTTTTTTCTATTTTTTTATGAATTTTTGTGTGTTATAGCTATTTTCGACTTCTTCTCCAGAACCCGTCACTCAGATTAAGCTGAAACATGGTGGATATGTTCCTTGTAGAAGGGTCAAACGAAGTTGTTCACTATGTGGGAATGCTGCAGATTCCTGATTTTTAACGATTTTTTCAATTCGGGTACTTAACCTTCAATGCAGCTTTCATATTGATTACTACGGAAGTCAATGAGCATTCTGATGCTAATTCACATTTTCAACTTCTTCTCCAAAACCGTCATCCAGATTAACTTCAAACTTGGTGGGGATGTACCTTGGGTGGGTGTCTACCAGGTTTGTTCAAATGGTTGTGCTCCAGTGATTTTTGGATTTTTTAATGAATTTTTTTGTTCTTTTTTTTGGACAAATCTTAAAAATCTTTTTCTCCAAAACTGCTCACTCAATCACTCTGATATCACACGGGAAGACACCTAGGGACTCCGTGTTCTTAATTTGTTGACCAGGTGGCGCTGCAATTTTTTACTAATTTTTAGCTCAGCTGACTTGTCAGTCAGCTGAGCTTATCTTATGGTCCTCCGTCCGTCGTCCGTCCGTCTGTCCGTCGTCCGTCAACAATTTACATTTTCGACTTCTTCTCCGAAACCGTCAGCCAGATCCACTTCAAAC
>CAXHWN010001632.1:34080-88080 GCA_964020975.1 Hermodice carunculata | reverse complement strand
TTGGCAAGCATGAAATGAGAAATCCATTAATACAAAGCTATTGCAGAACAGTTTTGAACAAGAAGTTTGGACAACATTCAGACAAGTTGTAACACCCCTAAAGCTCTGGGACTGAGAGCATGACCTGTAACCTCTGCAGAATGGCTTTTGAGCCACTTACCATCAGTTTGCATGCAATTTTGAAATCATATTCTCAGTCTCATGTCTTCTTCACCTGTCTTCATTATACCAAAGCTAATTCTAAATGTCATAGGATAATAATAATAATAATAATAATAATAATAATAATAATAATAATAATAATAATAATAATAATAATAATAATAATAATAATAATGATAATTATGGGTAAAATGTTTTAATGTTTCATTGTATTATCACCCAAGATCATATATATTCTCATAATTGCTATAATTTAGACAAACGCTATTTGCATTAGACAGGAATGGAAACTTTGCTTTCATTTGATGTCAATTTTTAAGTGACATGTCATAATGAAATAGAACAATATAACTGAATAAAAATTCATCAATAAGTTGTCATCTCAATGCAGGCATTGTGACTGCCATAAAGGGACACGTCATCGAGTTGGTAAATATACGAGACATTTACTTGTGAACTTTTATTTATCATCTCATTTTGTAACTGTACTTTATGATTTTGTGTGTTTCATGTAACTATTTTTTTCGCCATCCCCGGGGGCTCAATAAAACATCATCATTTATTATTATTGAAATGCCCGTATAAACAGTTTTGATGATTTTCTGTGTGCCAAGGTGGCATCAGCTTTGAATACGTACTGTACTTATGCCTACTATGGTCTAAAAAAATGATTCACACTCTTTGATTTATATATATATATAAAACTTTATTTCACGAGGGTGACTCGGTCAGTGAATCCTCACTAATCTCCCCAATTTTGTACTCACAATGCAAACTACTGGGTTGGATTCTGATTTTGTAGGAAAATTTCGCCAAAATTAATTAATGTTGTTGCATTTAGGCATACAGTAAAAGAAAATCCCAACCATTGCAGAGTTTATATATATATATATATATATATATATATATATATATATATATATATGTACACGCACAACCATGTGGACGGGAAGGTTTTGGGCTGAAGTTCCAAGCAAAGGGGAGGGAAGTGTGCATAATATTATTTAAATATTGAGTATCTTTTAAACTATTATAGATAGAGGTACCACTCCAAGTTCAATTCACAGGTTTGCGCTATAGGTGCATGCAATGAGCCACAAACAAGTTGTAGAATTTTAATTTATGCTAATTAGGGACACTTGAAAAGTTTGAACTACCGTATTAAGTCTATATTTGCATGCGCACTGGGACAAATAATTCACCACATTTCTTATTCTTCAAAGATTTGGCATGGAGACTTGTAACCTCTGTAGAATGGCTTTTGAGCCATTTACCATCAGTTTGCATGCAATTTTGAAATCATATTCTCAGTTTCATGCCTTCTTTAGCTGTCTTCATTTTACCAAAAGTTATTCGAAATTTTTCTAACCTCCACTCCACCTTCTCCTGTGACTAGCTTAACCCCTCCCCCCCCCCCCCCCCCCAAACACAGGACCCAACCAGCAGGTGGTCAAAAGTCGTATGCTGCAGTGTTTTAAGCTAATTTCAACAGCAATGAAAAACAATTTGACAGATAATAATATATGAGACCTCAAGATCACATGCCCCAGGTCAACAGCTTTCTTTGGCATGGGTTGATCCATTAGTGCCCAACCCATGCCATAGAAAGCTGTTGACTCATGCAGTCTTAATTCATGGCCCTACCACTTGCCAAGCCTTCTCTTTTGGTTCCACTGTCCGTAAAGTTTAGAATCAATCCATTTTGAAGCATAGAGGCTCATATTACACCAAGTAAAAACAATACCAATTGAATAAAAAATGAGATATTCAATACCATATGAATATAAAATATCAGATACTCTATAATTTTTGACAAACTGCATCCACTGTATCCATTACAATCATGGAGCTATTAGCTCCATGTTACAATTAAGTCCAGCTGGGGGGGGGGGGGGCAGTTTTGCAAATGTTTGGAAAGATAAGCCTTCAGTGGAGTTCCAACCAAAATTCTTGAGTCGTGTTAGTTTGTTCAAACTTAATCTGGTCACTTAGCAACAAAGCTAAATACTGCATGGCCACCCTGTTACTGAATGTCTGTCTCCCCCCCCCCCCCCCCCCCCCGAAAGGATGAACTTTGTGTGCCCAAAATGAAAGGTGTATAAAGACATGTGCATTGCATGATATAATAATGTAAAACAAATAATTTATCCTTAGTATTTGTTTGGTAGCAGTACTTTGTCCATGCAATGACAGATTATTTTATAGTGTTGGGACTTCTGTCAGTGCCACTGTAACTACATGTACAAGTTCCAACTATTGCTGCTGCTACTACTATAATGGGTCCCCACTCCAAACAAATTGTCTAGTTGTGGGCTATTCTAGCACCCTGTGATGTCTCGGTGTTTTTCCCCTTTACTTTCAGTCTATGCACTTGTGATAACTATAATGCTGGCTAAAATAAACTCAACTGACAAATGAATTATTACTAGTCTATGTCTATGAATGCTTTTAAATTAACAGAAGGAAAATTGTGTTTGTCTAGTATTACATGAATATTAGAGTAATCTGAGTATAAAAAAATATGCATGTAATAAACGAACAAGTTTTATTTGCTGGTATATATATATATTCAATAAATGAATGTTCCTCCTGTAACCTTTTTGCGGTTTCAGCGTGAAATTCCAGTCAAAGTTGACAGCTGGGCGTGGCCCCTGGGCAGCCACCCACAGATGAAGATGATGAACCACCCACCAATCTCCCGTTGCACTCCCTCCCATGGCCTTCTTCCGCTTCATCAGCTGATTGACAGCACCGCCACCAGCTAAGTACCGAGAACATAGAAATAATCCGTGCCCGACCATTGAAACGCAGCTCTATTTCCCATGCACTTTGCATCAAAGACCAAGTGGGATCATATTACCCTCCTAACTTGTGTATAAAACTACTTCTGTGAAACACCCTTCAAAACTTTTGCAACTTCACAATGTCAACACCACAACGGCTCCACGAAACATGTTTCCATCACTGCTTACCTTTCTGCGCAGCACAGGGTCGAATTCTTTCGCGCCTTTCTCTTTTGCTCTTGGAATGGTATTCATTTTGTTTCCATGCTGATAATGTTTCCCTTCTTTGGCAGCCTGGGGACAGCTAGCTTCTTGTATCCTGTGAGCTTTGATCCCAGTAGCGCGACAAAGTCACTTGCAAGTCCCGACTCCTGGTTGCAAGTGTTTACTACTTCACAAGTTTCGCCACTCCCCGCATGCCAGAAACCAGACGATAGCAGGGGAGCATTCAATTTTTGCAGCGATTCTGAATCACTCACTAGGTGTCTCTGTATCTTTACTTCCAGTCCGGCTCCATCACAAGAAAGAAAGAAAGAAAGAAAGAAAGAAAGAAGTGCAAACGTCATTGGGTAGTAGTAGTCGAAGTAGTAGTAGTAGTAGTAGTAATAATAATAATAATAATAATAATAATAATAATAATAATAATAATAATAATAATAATAATAATAATGATATAGTTATTATTACGGGGAAATGTTTTAATGTTACATTGTATTATTACACAAGGTCATATATATTCTCATTATTGCTTTCAAATGTACATTTGTCAAAATAAATAAATAAATTAATCAATTAATAAATAAATAAATAAATAAATAGATAAATAAAGAAATAAATAAAACTAGAAGGAAGATTTGCTTCACCGCAATTCTGTCTGGCTGCCTTCAAAACGAGAACAGTTTGAAATGGTACACTTTTCAACATAATCTAAATTTTGTGTATTAGCCTATTTTGAATAAATTAACATGCTTCAACTTTGGTTCTTGGTTCAGTGAATGTGTCCCTGCCATAAACTGATAAACTGAAATTTGAATGACACCACTGTTTATAATAATTTTGAAGTTTTTTAAGATTTTAATTTTGTGTATTTGTCTAATTTGCATAAATTAAAAGCTTACACAACTTTGGTTTAAGGCTCTTTGGAAGCGGCTATGTCACATACCTACAAATTGAAGTTGGAATGGAACCTCTGTGTATAATAGTTTTGACGCTATTCAAGATTTTTTTTTTTTTTGGTGATCTTATTTGCATAAATTAAAATTGTACAATTTTGGATCATGGTTTATTGCATGCGGTTATGTCACAAACCCGTAAACTGAAGTTGGAAAGGCAACTCTATCTCTGAAAGTTTTGAAGCTATTCAAGATTACATTTTACATATAACATGTGTGGTGCAGAAGAGGAGTTCTGCACAAACTCTCCTCCCAAACTGTATGACTTAAATGACAGTAATGATGAATATGGTCAGGAAAATGCTGCAATTCAAATTTTGATTCTAATGTAATGTGATGCCTAAACGGCATGGCCTGGATTTGTGATGAACTTTTCCATTGACAAGTTAGCTTATTAGTGGATAGCTCTAAGCATATTACATGTAACTTCATGTTTTTTCTATCTTCATAAGCAGATGGTCTGCTAAATTCATATTTTTGCTGCACAAAAGTACACAACTTGCTAACAATCAATTCTAAGTTTAAGGCTATCGTCATAGGTGTAGTCACACTTGAAATAGTGATTGAATTTTAAAAATAAATATTACATTGAATGTATGTAAGGAATTATGCTTATACACTAATATTGGCGAGTCATAAGTTATGGTGTTTCTTTTGTTGAATAAATTGGTGACATATAATCACAGATATTCTTAAGGCCTTTCAAGTACATCTGTATGAAGGAATGCATTTTTATGTGAAAAATACTGCTACATTCCTGTACGGAGACAATGCAACTCATTTGTTAGGACTTCCTTAATGAAAATTTAGACAATTTAGAGTTCAATTCCACACATGAACCGTAAATTCCTTGCATTCCTTGAATATGTTCTATTGTGACATTACCCCTGACCGTTGACCTCCAAGACAATTATGTGATTATTTTATCTCACCCGGTGTTAATGATGTAAAAGATGCTCCTTGTGGCTATTCATCTTTCGAAACAAATTCAATTAAAAATATAAAATGCCATCTGAGAATAAAATGTTAGATTGACCTAGCTTAACACGTCTTTATAGCATCAGTGTTTATATTTGGTTTTGAACTGTGCAATGCAGGCAAATATAAACATATTTATAAAGGAATATCATGTCATCATAAAAAATGTTTTAAACAAAATCCCAACTCTTATTGAAAATGAAATGAGAACACTTCAACATTGTCAGAAGCCATTTGTCTGTCTATTCGATTTGACCTTGACCTTTGACCTTTCTAGGAAATCTATATTTTCCACTTGCACATCATATATTTTTCACATAATAAACATGATTCTGCCTATTATATTTTTCCTTTTTCAACACCTAAATATATGCTAACAGTAAAAACCTCCAGACTTGACCTTGCCCTACAGGGGTCAAGGTCACTTTTAAAAATGGCAACATCACTTTTTAAAGTTAGAATGTTATGATACATTAAGATATAATGGAGGTTTTCCCCTAACAGAAAAATCGCACGGAATTACATTGGCCACAGCATTATAGGGCAGGTCAAAATGTATCTCAAAACTGGTGGGTTTTCATTACCATAACATGAAAAAGATAACGCAGCGTTCCAAGTCAACAGTCTTAAAAAGATATGGGGTCTCTAAAACAAAACAGGTACCACTGTACACGTACAAACTGTATATCTAAATTTTAAAACTAATTGTCAAAGTTAGCATATGCCAGTTCACTTCGACATCGACGATTTCTAAACTTTGGAAATGAAATAATAATATGGACCAACGCTACTTGCATAAGACACGAGTGGAAATTTTGCTTTCATTTGATGTCAATTTTTAAGTGACGTGTCATAATGAAATAGGACAATATAACTGAATAAATAATCACCAATAAATTGTCATCTCAACGCAGACGTTGTGACTGCCATAAAGGGACACGTCAACGAGTAGGTAAATATATGAAAGGTTTACTTGTGGACGTTTATTTATCATCTCATTTTGTAACTGTGCTTTGTGATTTTGTGTGTTTCATGTAATTATTTTTTCGCGATCCCTGGGAGTCAACAAAACATCATCATTTGTTATTATTGAATGCCCGTGTAAACAGTTTTGACGATTTTCTGTGTGCCAAGGTGGCATCAGCTTTGAATACGTACTGTACTTGCGCCTACTATACGGTCTAAAAATGATTAACACTCTATGGTTTTGTATTCACAATGCAAACTACTGGGTTGGATTCTGATTTTGCAGCAAAATTTCGCCAAAATTAATTAATGTGATGCGTTTAGGCGTGCAGTAAAAGAAAATTCCCAACACTGTCATATCCATGAAGCACATGTGGTAAAGGGGTATGGAAAAACCATGCAGCTATACTGTACGTGTGACCAGCGTAATATGAGGTATCACAGGAAGTGTACCAATTTAACTGTGGCTGAGTACAGACGTCTTGGTGAAAGTGATGAGCCATGGTTTTGTAATACATGTACTAGACCTCCTTTTGACTTCTCAGACTCCTATTTTAACTTAAGTCATTTGTCAGATC
This sequence comes from Hermodice carunculata, assembly GCA_964020975.1. Lineage (NCBI taxonomy): Eukaryota > Metazoa > Annelida > Polychaeta > Eunicida > Amphinomidae > Hermodice > Hermodice carunculata. Next base: position 81,441 of record CAXHWN010001632.1, on the reverse strand, counting down.
AGGGTGTAATTCATAATGTTACTCTGACAAGTGAAGGAGGAAATGACATTAGTAATACAGAGGAAACAAATCCTCTCACTGGTCTTCGCAGTAATCACACAAGAGCATTGATCTTTTCATATTTGAACATAAATAGTCTACGCCATAAGATCTTTGAATTGAGAGACTACTTGATAAATACACCAGTTGATATTCTCGGCATTGCAGAAACTGAGTTACGTCACACGTTTCCCAATGCACAGTTTCATGTTGATGGTTATAGTATGTTCAGACGCGATAGAGACGCTCATGGTGGAGGCCTAATGGTCTACATACGGTCGGATATACCTTGTTGTCGACTAAAAACATTGGAACAAGCCAGCCTAGAGACTATTGTGTTTGAAGTTCATCCAAATTTGAAAGATAAAATATTGGTTATAATGTCATATAGGCCACCCAGCATGAAGAACCAAACATTTTATGCTGAGTCTATGAGCATGCATGGTGGACATGGTGACAGATGTTTGGGTCTTAGGCGACCTAAATTATGACTTGCTACATGTAAACAAAGGAGAGCCACTAAGACAGATGCAGATATGAACAATTTAACACAGATGATTACTTCACCAACCAATTACAATATCTATGGATCGACTTTGATCGACATTGTTTTGAAAACAACACCTCTCAGATCCAAAGAAAGTGGAAGTGTCAATCTAGGTCTAAGTGACTCCCATAATTTTGTTTTTACTGCTACTCATATTAAAGCATCACGTATTCCAGCCCAGAACATTACATACCGCAGCTATCAACATTTTATCATTAAGGACCTCATGAGAGCGGCTGATAATATACCCGTGACAGCCTGTGGGTTATTCGATGATCCTAATGATAACTACTGGGCTCTTCAACTTCTTTTGAAACAAGTAATTGATGAACATGCCCCTTTAAAAACAACCAAGGTCAGGGCAAGACAGCCACCCTTTGTGAATCGTACGCTACGTAGGGCAGCTCAAGACAAGAAAAGACTTCAAAATCATTATGCAGAATTCCCCACAGCTGGAAACTGGGAACTGTATAAACAACAGAGAAATTTAACTGCGCAAATCAGAAGAGTATCAATAAGAAATTATTTTCAAGACAATTGCAGTGGTGGTCCAAAGAACGGATCAGACTTTTGGAACACCATTAAACCCTTTCTATCTGAAAAATGTACCAACACTCAACAAACTATCACAATTAAGGTGGATGACAAAACTCTATTAACTGATTCTAAATCAGTAAGTGAACACTTAAACAACTTTTATGTAAACATAGCCAATGGTATTGGAGGTGCATCCAATATATCACAGGATCAGGAGGAATCTAATTTGAATTTTATACTGCGATGTTGCTCACATTGTGACACACATCCAAGCTTACAAAACATTGAACAGAAGAAAAGGAATAATTAGATCAGATTATTAAGAAAATTCCTACTAAAAAGGCTACAGGATGTAATAAAATACCTGCTGAGCTCTTAAACCAATAGCTCCATCAATTAGTCAGCATTTATCTCAGTAATATATTCAACCAATGTATTGATAAAAATGTATTTCCAGACGATGCGAAGCTCGCAGAGGTGACACCAATTTTTAAGTGGGGCCCACTTCTGGCCAAAAACTATAGACCAGTGAGTGTATTGACACCTCTAAGATCTTTTAGACTGTTATCTTACATCAGTTAAATCCTTTTCTGGAGGGCTTTCTTCATGAAGGGATAAGTACATATCGAAGGAAACACAGCAGTCAGTATGTACTACTGCATCTTATTGAGCACTGGAAAAAAGCCTTAGAAAAAAGTGAATACATTGGAACAGTGCTAATGGACCTAGGTAAAGCGTTTGATTGCTTATCACATGAGCTTATTGTTGCCAAATTGCACAAATATGGAGCATCACAAAAATCATGTGCTTTTATTTGATCCTATCTGAATCAACGACAACAACGTGTTAAAATCAATGGAGTTGTCAGTGACTGGCTCTTCCTTTCTTAAGGAGTGCCACAGGGGTCTATAGTTAGACCGGTACTGTTCAATATTTTCATCAATGACCTCTACTATGTGATAACGGGCACGAAACTTTTAAACTTTTTTAAAATATAGAACATAATGAAACAATATATAACTTGACTCAGAAAAAAATGAAAATATGCAAACTGAAGTAGATACTACACAAGAAATTCGATGTGATGTTTAAATTACCCAGATACCAAACAAGCACGGGGCAAAGTACATTTTCGTGGACAGGAATGAAGCAGTGGAATAACTTGCCTTCTCATATTCGGAAAATAGAAAATCATATTTTTTTCAAAACCACAATAAAGCAACACCTTTTCAATAAAACGCCCATGGAACAAAACAAAGTATACCTCTTTTACTGGACCACCACCACCACCACCACCCTCTTTATGGACAATAAGTCAAGAGGGATAATAGGGACTTCTTATGCAACTATGCTTGTGTATCGTACGGTAACGTGACACATGTATAATATCTGGAATGTTTTATACCTTTAATTATACCTGATACTGTTGCATGTTTCTTATACACACACACACACACACACACACACTCACACACACACACACACACACACACACATATATATATATATATATATATATATATATATATATATATATATATATTAATTTTTGTGTATCTGTTGTCAAGAAATAACGAATAGGACCACTGTGGAAATAAGTTGTCAAAACTTTTTGGTGCCATCTTAGGTTCCTTTTGACACCAATTGTATGTATTGCAGTCAAACGTAACTATATAACCTGAATCAGATCAATTAAAATCAAATCAAAATCAGACTAAAGGCAATTGGTGGACTGAAGTGGAGAAAACAAAGTAACACACATATAGCAATGTAGTAGTAGTAGTAGTAGTAGTAGTAGTAGTAGTAGTAGTAGTAGTAGTAGTAGTTGTTGTTGTTGTTGTTGTAACTACTGAGATTTTTTGAGACGGAGTATCAGGCCCGGCACACAGTAGCCAGGTAGCGGTAATCCCATCGTGGTTTGTGTATAATTAACGGTTAATGACTTGACGCCCGTCTACCGCAGAATGTCTTTGATCTCATTCGCACTGCATGGGTGGCTGCAAGCTTTCCATCATGTGAGATAGGGCTCCACATGGTATTTCTGGCGGCAAATGGCATCAATAAACTGCCACTTACCGTCAGAAACTTCAGCAGACAAAAAATGGAAGACTCTGAAGGGTTTTGTAAGTAGTGGGATCTTAGAACAAGCTCCAACTTTTTAACCTTGATTGTAACCAAACATATTTTACCACTCGGCCCGGGTTTTGTTGGGTACCAGCATGCGGAGTGATGAGCAAACCAAAATAAAGTCAAAGATGGACCATTTTTATTAACAAAGAACTCAAAGATTCATTAACAGAAGAAAAATATTTTTTGAACCCAATGAAAGAAACTTGGGATGGTTTGGCACAGGGGGTCGCAGTGGTGCACTGCAGCATATATTTGCCATGGGTCTCTCTCAAGGTGGCCACTCTTTCAGCATAAACTGGAGCCACTTTCTGCAAATTTGACTTGTCAAGAGACCAATATACAGGAATTCATCAGGTGAAGTCCATTTTATGAACTTTCTCACAGAAAAGTGACTTTTGAGACATACAAAATTTTGCATTGGAAACCCCATGGACTCTACAGTTGACAGCGAGGTGCAGTGAGACATAACCAGGTCAATGTGGCATACAACAAGGGTGGCTTAGAACTTCACCCCTTTTGTCTCCAGGTAGAGTCATGCATGATTGCTTTCATGTTCATGTTCATGTTCATGTTCTTGGTTTAATGGTGCCAGCAAAGTAAAAAATAACTGACAAAGGAACCAGATCAAGAGTTAAGTCCACTGCAGATCCTAAGCTTGTGGATACTATTCCTGCTTTACTAAAAGAGGAGATAGGAGACCTGAGAAAGGAGATAGGGAACAGATATTCAAAGTGTGCTCACAAAATTAGATGAGCTGAATGAGTGCTATAATCAATAAGAAAACAGTCTGCAGGACTGTAGTGACAGAGTTGATATCATCACAAAGGATTTCCTGCCAAAGCTGGCATCAAAGTTTAAGGAATTTGCAAAAGCTATATCAATTAAAGTGATTGATGAGGCCACCCACAAACGAAAGTGGCCCCTTATTAGTCAAGGGTTAAAAGGTCCAGCCAGTAAACGGCAGGGAGACACAAGGAAGAAATGTATACACTTTGCGACAAAGTATCTTCGCATTCAGAATGCCTCTTCCACTGTTTCTCAGCCTGTCATAGGCTGAGCCAACACGAAGATGCTGGCATATATATCATTTTGTAGATCTGGATGAGAAAAATGAGTGGCTAGCAGGTGCCAATACTGCTCCAAAGTATCCGTGTCACCAGACTTGCCGCCAGTTACCAGAAGCCTTAAAAAGGATGTCTTGGCCCACAGGCGCACACTGCCCCCAAGCATTAAGAAACAATCACGTGTGAAGCATCTGAAATCCTGGGCGTATGTTCAGCTGGAGATACAAGGGAAAGATCCTTATTACCCAAAGGCCAGTAAAGACGAAGTCTTGAATGAATGGCTGGGACTCAATTTGGACACTCTCTTTGAGTTTAAGTGAAGCGTTTGACGTATCATTTATAAACGTAAATCTATCCGATTTCTGGTTTATCACTGACTGATAAAATTTGTGACTCATCACTGGGCTTTACAGGTTTTTCTAGGCCTGAAATTAACTCACAAACTCTGTGTGTTTTATGCTAACATATAAAAGTATATGTTAATGCAGGTAGGGTTCCGTAATTCTGGGATCATATGTCTAGATAGTACACTTGTATCACTGTCACATCATCTTATGTTTTGCTGTTATAGATACATATTATCTTCATATTGCATACATACAATATGTTATACCAAGATGTCATATGTGTACATAACACACTTGTATCACTGTCATATTATCTTATGTTCTGTTATTATATCTATATATTATCTTCATATTGCACACATACAATATATAACAGCAAGGAAGGCAAGACAACCTTTATTGTGATAGTATATGACTAAATGCCACAGGTATTACTTTCATGATAATCGTATGTAATTACATTGATGAAAAATAACCTGTATGGTGCATGAAAAAAGCATGTATGCTTTTCAGCATATCACAATGTCAATATTGTCAATTACCTTTTTTTCAACAAACTGTCCTGTAATTAATGCTTTTCATATTATGTAAAAAGAATGATAGTATTCTCTTTTTTTTGGGGGGGGGGGGGGGCTTCAACAAAGGTCAGCATAAAATATGTCGTTTCAGTGTTAAAGAGTGATTGAAATATATTGCATGCTGATGCACTTACCATTATTCTTCATGTAGCATGAAGTTTGTATGGATACCCTGAAACGTTTATTTCTTTTTCTACAAAGTAGCATCTACATTCTGTATGAATATAACCTGGTTTGACTAGGACATATGATAGATACTGAGTATGGCATGAGGTTTCTGATACGTCATATGTTAAAACCCAATGATCAAGTGTAATTGAACAAAACTACATGTATATTCCATGCAATATACTATTTATTTATTGATAAAGTATAGACCTTTCTTTGAGGGATTCAAATCATAAAGTTGCGAATTATCATTGCTTACTAATGATGTAGACTTTAAAAAAAGAAAAAAGAAAGAAAAAAAAAGAAAAACTTCAAATAAGTGTTTAATTTTCTTTATGACAACTTTATAATGCCATACTTAAATTTTGCGTCATTTGTAGCACATGGATAATTCTTAGTTTGATTTATATTGCAGCTGTACTCGGTATTTCAAAGTGCATTTTCCATTCAGAGATTTATACCCGGAATATGCATAAATGAAATGTATGATGTAGCATACAAGCACATTTTGCATGTACCATCTGGGGGACACCATACTCTTTCATTGTTCCCCATCCATATTGTACTTTCTCAATATTGATAAAATTTTTCATTTCCTCTCTTTGTTATGATTTTCTCGTTATGCTCACATTTTCATGGTACTCAACAAACTTTTTCAGTTACAGTCAGATATTATGTTTACACTTTCAGACAAGTAATGTCAGTGCTTGGCATAGTCAAAACAACGCCTGCAATACCAAGGTTAAATGAATTCTAGAGCATTACAAGAGGACATCTTAAGAAATTTTGCTGGTGTATCTGTCAATTGTCTTAATGACTTGCTTTTAATAACCCAACGGACCTTGATAACTCTATTACCATTACAGCTGACTCTCCATACATTGAACCAAAAGATCTTATCGATTATCTTAAGCCACTAAAGCATACATTTTCTTTATTAGACATAAATATCCAAAGCCTCAATGCCAAATTTGATACTTTTTTGATGTTAATTGAGGACCTAAAGAAACAAGATTTCGAATTCAGTGCTATCTGCATTCAAGAAACATGGATTGATCATCAAAATTTAAATAACCCCTCATTATTTGAATTACATAATTATAGTACAATACCTCTTGCAGCTACTTGTAGTTCTCATTGTGGATTACTTATATATATCCACAATGACTTCGAATTTACATTAAGAGATTTTCGTACTCCCAATAAAAATTGGGAAGGTTTGTTCATTGACATATTTGGCAATGGACTAGAACACTGTGCAATATTTATCGACCTCCCAGAGATGTTAACAATCATATTGATCTGTTTTTGAATGATTATATACAAATAATTGAAAAGCTGTCAAACGAATCATCAGATAAAATTATTGCCAGAGATTTCAATATTGATTTGCTTCAATTGAACACTAGACAAAAGTATGCTGAATATTTAGATTTGATGATTTTTTAATGGTTTTAACCCTAGAGTAACTTTGCCAACAAGGCTTACTGAGAGGTCAGCCACATTGATTGATCACATATTTTGCAATTTATCACATTGTAGAAAATCAAGTACATCTGGTATCATTTTATCAGATATGCCTGATCATTTACCTTCTTTCACTTGTCTCAACAGGCATGTAGAACTGAATGCCCCCCCCCCCCAAAAAAAAATATGTGCAGGTGGAAACAATTGATAAAAACTCTATACAGTCTTTTTGCACACATCTGAATGGGAAAAATATTTTGCAAAACTTAGACCGGGAACTTAACTCTGATCCAAATAAAAATTACGAAATTTTAGAAAACACTATTCTATGTGCTAAAGAGAAATATTTACCAAAAAGAATCGTGAAATTTCACAAGTACAAACACAAATTTACTCCTTGGATCACTGCTGGCATCTTAAGGTCAATCAAATATCGTGACACTCTGTATAGATAACTAAGAAGTACTCGTCTAGAAACCCCTGAATTTCATATCATAAAGCAGAACCTTAAAACATACAATACAATACTACGTAGAAATATTCGTGAATTAAAGTAACAATATTACCAGTCAGAATTTCAAAAATTCAAAAGTAACACTAAAAAAACTTGGGACAGCATCAGAACGGTTTTGAATATGAGTAAAAACAAAAAAGCATTCCTTTCTTTTTTCTTAATTGACAACACAAAAATGACAAATAAAGAAACAATAGCAGATCATTTCAATACATTTTCACAAATGTCGGACCAAAACTGTCAGCCGAAATTGACACATCAAATAAACCGTTGTATTCTTACTATCTGAATGATAATATTGACCATGTTTTTCATTTTAAGCAGATAAACTCAGATCACATTGTCAAAATTACAAATGATTTTAAGCCAAAATCAAGCACTGGGCATGATGGCTTATCTGTGAAACTAATACAAAAAATTGATCCCTTGTCTTGCTGAACCTCTCACTCTCATTATTAACCAATCTCTAACTACAGGAATTTTTCCAAATAAGCTAGAAATTGCAAAAGTAATACCTTCATACAAGAAGGACGACACAAATATTTTAGAGAATTATAGACCAATTTCACTACTCCCAATCATGTCAAAAATCTCTGAAAAAGTAGTTTATTGTCAGTTATATGACTATTTCACAACAAATTCATTATTTTATAACAACCAACATGGATTTAAAAAGATGCATTCGACTGAAACAGCTGCTCTGGAGTTTTTGGACTGAACCATTCAAATTCTTGACCATGGTAATCTGCCCTTAGGTATATTTTTAGACTTATCTAAAGCTTTTGATACTTTGGATCATCACATTCTTTGTAAAAAAAAAAAAGGAACATTATGATATCATTGGCACTGCTTTACATTGGTTTATCAATTACCTTGAGAATAGATCACAGTTTGTTTTATATGATAATATCTGTTCCAAACCACTTCCTATCAAAACCGGGGTTCCACAAGGATCCATACTTGGACCTCTTCTTTTTATTATTTACACGAATGACATGCACAAAGCATCTTCCAAGTTCACATCTATTCAGTATGCTGATGATACAACTTTAATTAGCCCTCTATGTTGCCTTTCTTTTCATGTCAATACTGAATCGTATGAACAAGACAGCATAAATTTTGAATTGAATAAGGTAGTCGACTGGCTTGCAGCAAATAAACTATCATTAAACATACGCAAAACCAAATACATGTTATTTCATTTCTACCAAAGGAGAATAAATTTCACTCTAAATCTAAAAATAAATAACATTCTTATTTCAAAAGCGGAAGAATTCAACTTTTCAGGCTTAACAGCTTAGAAAACTTAAATTGGAATGCTCATATAAATAAAGTAGCAAATAAGCTATCTAAAGTTATTGGTATGTTTAAGAGACTACGTAAGTACATCCCGGCTAGTGCTCTGTTACTAAATTTACAACTCTCTCTTTATTCATATTTTAATTATTCTATCCTTGCCTGAGGTTTTTCATGCGAACGGATCTTCCTTTTACAGAAAAAAGCTGTACGCCTTATGTGTTCAGAAAGATTTAATGCCCACACAGATCCACTTTTAAAAAAATTAAACATCTTAAAAGTGACTGAGGTTTTCCAGCTGAGATCAATTAAGTTTTATTATAGATATGTTAAAAGTGAATTACCGCAATACTTTAGCAATTTATATACAACTCCTGTGCAGATTCATTCTCACTTTACCAGAAATAGAGAAAATATTCCTCCTCCTAGGCCCACCAATATTACCTCTGAAAACTGTATAAGATACTGTGTCCCATCCCTTATCAAAACCCTTCCATCTTGTATTACTGAGAAGTTTGAGACACTCATACTCTGGTTTATCTAGCTATGCAAAAAATATTTTATTAACAGGTATCAAGATATATGCACTGTGCCAAACTGTCATGTATGTAATAATTGATTCTAGTCCTGTCTAATAATAATTTTTGTGTGTGCATGTTTTAGTCATCCTTAGTATCTTTATCGATTTCATGCTATTGTTGTGAAAATCAGTTTGTTTATTAAGTTACCTCCTTTTTTGGTGGCCTCAGTGATAGCGGACTCAGGTGTTTAATTGGGGTTATCCAGACACTCATCAATTTTTGTATTCTGACGCGTCTAACTGTCATGTACTTTTGAGTTGCAATATTATATACTGTTTGTATCCATAACAATTATATTTTGTCAAATAAACGTTTTCTGGCTCTGACTCTGACTCTGGGTCATGCCGTTCAACGAATTCAAAGATTCATTAACAGAAGAAAAATATTTTTTGAACCCAGTGACAGAAACTTGGGAAGGTTTGGGTCAGGCCGTTCATGAGACTTTTTGCACGCATCGCGTTGGCTTCGTACTAGAATCGCGACTGGTTACGTTGGTATGGCTTTGTGTCCGCTCTTCTGCCGTGATGGCCCTTCCTATTAAAACATCCTCATCCTCATCAGAAAAAGGGTAAGACTAGAAAAGAAGATTTGCTTGACAGCAAATCTGTCTGGGGGCCTTCAAAATGAGAACAGTTTGAAATGCTACACTTTGCCATTGTTCAACATAAACTATATTTTGTGTATTACGCTCATTTTCATAAATTACAATGATACAACTTTGGTCCTTGGTTTATTAGATGTGGCCATGTCACAAACCTATAAAGTGAAGTTTGAATGAAACTACTATCTGTAATAGTTTTGAAGTAATTCAAGACTTTAGTTTTGTGCATTTGCCTAATTTGCATAAGTTAAAAGCCTGCAACTTTGGTACATGGTTCATAGGATGCAGTTATGTCACATACCTTCAAATATAAGTTGGAATGGTACCTCTATGTATAATAGTTTTTAAGTTATTCAAAGATTTAAATTTCTTGTATTCATCTTATTGCATAAATTAAAATTGTACAATTTTGGATCATGATTCACTGGATGCAGCTATGTCACAAACCCATAAAGTGAAGTTGGAATGGCACCTTTATCTATAATTGTTTTGAAGCTATTTAAGATTTAAATTTTGCATATTCGCCTAATTTTTGCATAAATTAAAATCCTATAACTTTGGTTCATAGCTCATTGGATGCATCTGTGCCACAAACCTACAAATTGCAGTTGGAATGGCATCTCTATCCATAATAGTTTTGGAGATATTCAACTTTTAAATTTTTAGTGTCCCTTATTAGCATAATGTGGAATTCTACAACTTTCATATACTGTCCATTATATTGGCAAGTTTCACAAACATATATGTGCCCATTAAAATTTTGTGTCTAAAGTCAGATAGTCAACTTTACTACTAGCTCTGTTACCATACCAAGTTTAAACATTGTGTGAGAGAGAGAGAGAGAGAGAGAGAGAGAGAGAGAGAGAGAGAGAGAGAGAGAGAGAGAGAGAGAGAGAGAGAGAGAGCAGCATATCTGGGTTGGCACCCAGACATAAAGAGGCATAGGGAAGAGGGAGAGAGAGAGCCCAGTCATCACCTCTTTCAAATTTTTATGACAGAATAATTTATCACATGTAGGTCCCTGTTCAAGGTGATGCCTGTTTAGCAGACCCAGGGTCCTTGACAACTGGGCAGGCACCCAGAGCCACCAGCCACATACAAAAATGCCCTGACAGTTATCAAGGCAAGAAAATGCTGTGACCAACCTGCCTCCCATCTTCCTACACACACACACACACACAGCTGCCCGAACATGCATGTCCAGTGATAAGGCAGACCCCATGGGGCCCAATTAAGAGAATTTTAGGCGGGCTTGCATATTCAGTGGACCCTGTCTAAAACCTGACCTTCAGCCAATCAGCAGTGAGCAGAACTGTTTTGTAGCCATACTGGACCCAAACATGGGTTCCCTTTACAGGGTTTCAATGGTGATTATGAGCTTTTTTACACAAAAAATATTAAGTGATGGTTGTTCCATTAAATACTTCAACATGTGAATCTGACATCATATATAATTCATGATTACAGTGTAAATTATTTTGTTTCAATGTAACAAATCATTTTATATTCAACACAATGTGCCCTTTTTCCCCCATCCACAAACATATATTCAGAAAATCAACATGACAAAAAAGCTTCAAACTTGCCACATTTAGTTGCACTTCTGGAACTTTTGTTCACTGTCCATTGACAGATGTCTCAACCCTTCATGTATAAGCTAGAACTTTGTGTCTATCTGCAATAGTTTGGAAGATATGGAGCTTTTAAAATCTGAATTGCCCCTAATTTGCATAATTTGAGACATCATGACTATTCCAAGTCAGGTGCCTAATTTCACTGGTAGGTCATCACCATGGCAAGTTTGGTGGTTTTTGGAACAGTAGGGTCTGATAAAAACTCTGGACAAATCTGGTCGTAAAGAAAAAAAAAAAGAAAGAAAGAAAGAAAGAAAGAAAGAAAGAAAGAAAGAAAGAAAGAAAGAAAGAAAGAAAGAAAGAAAGAAAGAAAGAAAGAAAGAAAGAAAGAAAGAAAGAAAGAAAGAAAGAAAGAAAGAAAGAAAGAAAGAAAGAAACACGGATAGTCCCCTCGACTATCCATGGATAAACTCAGGCTACCATCCCGGCCCTGTCACTCCCCTCAAAAGTGGTAGCACATGATAGTTCCATAATTCAAAATGCACCCCCTTGTCAAGGATTTTTTATTGAATTTTACCCCCCACCCCCAACCCCACCCATTTTGATGAAAACAAGGAGATTTTTGCCCTGGAAAAGTACCCCTATTTTTGAAAACAAGGACATTTTGACCCTCAAAAAGTACCCCTATTTTTCAGTTTCAAGGATACAAATGTAGTGGTCCATGCCTGAAAATCTGCATTATGCAGCATATAAGTGTTGTTACATTCACATCTGGATTAAATTTAGTTGTAATGAGTGAAACCATTTTCATTTTCTCCATGCTTTTTAATGATTTGGGTTGTACAAATCATACCCTAATTTAAAAATTTCGCGGATCTCGACCCATGAAAAACACCCCTAATTTCCGATTTCGCGGAACACATCGAGGCTGAAAATATACCCCTTTTTTCGCGAAATTTGGAACGATCAGGCGTGCATGTTTGGTCCTAAGTGCGGCGGCCGGGGCTACCATCATCTTCACACTTTCTGTCAGTAATTATTAAAGTTGTTTTATCATTCCAGTGCACTATTGCAGTCGTGCACAACCTCACAGGGGCAACCAGCAGAATGGTTATCATCATATGCTGATTGCCCCTGTATATAACCTGGCTGGAAGATAGGTTGTTTTTGTGATGTCAGCAGCTGTTTCGCACCAGTGACCACCGTCTGCGCTCTTGGCTTGCCAAGTCGGCTCATTTTCATGCATCAAAATTATCATTTAAAATTAACATTTTTCAGAAATTTCATGAGATAGTATTCGAAGACATCTTAATTCCAACTTTGTCGAAGGTGAGACCCCGCCTATCAATAGAACCTTCATGCTTCAGTTACCACTGCGCAAAGACTAAGAGGTCGGCATTGCAGTGGGAGTAGTAATCTTTGTGAGGGATATATGGTTCAACATTTTAATCATTTTGTAATTAGCACTTTCAGTACGCGGGGGGGGGGGGGGGGGTAAATGGACCAGTACACTTTTACAGATAATGGAGAATGATGGTCATTTGTAACCCAAATTTTATGGTATTTTGGTATAATTTCTTGGAAGACCATCATTTTTAAGTACTAAGTGGGGGGGGGGGGGGAGATAGCGGGGTCATGGAATTTAGGCAGGATTTAGTACAGAGCTGTATTTTAAATGCTGAGTGTTTTTCCTCGTTTGGAACTAATTTGGGACCATAGTAGTGCCACCTGAGTGTTTCCACTCATCCGAGGCTTTACTATAGATATAGACCAGGTCTTAGTAAGCGTTTTCCCTCATATGGACCTCGTTCTGGATTTCTTGTGCGAGTTGGGTTGAGTGTTTCCTCTCAGTTTGGGTCTCTTTACGGGGTTTTGTATGGATTGAGTGTGTCCACTCAAGCAAAATTGTAGAAATGTGGACCTCCCAGGTTTTGAAATCCATAAATGGCGACAAAAGTCACCAATTTCTGTAAATCAAGCCAAAAAAAACCCAGAAAAATAGAATTTCTGCTTTTAAAATAAAACGTGTTATTGGTAGTTAGGGTACTAAATTTCATGCCCCCTCCCTCCCCCCAAATCCCTTGTAGTCCCCCCCCACACACACACACACACAAACACCCTCCCTCACACATTTCCCATGGGAGACACCATGGGAGCCCTTATAAGGGCTACCACCATTCGCTTTCCTCCCGGCATTCTGAAAGTCTAATTTACCCTGTTGCTATCTAACTCTATCAATTCATTTCTTTTCTCCCAGCACCCTACCAGGTAGTCCTGTACACGTTTAGTACATTTCCTGCCTCCCAGAAAGCCACATTTCAAACCTAAAACCCATGCTACACGTTCCTCTTCCTCTAAATACCGAACCTCGTCTACACCCTTGTTAAAGTGTGTGTGTCAACACACACTTTTCTGTTTTTCCTCGAATTCTTTATTAAAGTGTGTGTGTCAACACAGACTTTTTGTTTTTCCTGAAATTCTTTCTTTCTTTCTCTCTTACTTTCTTTCTTTCTTTCTTTCTTTCTTTCTTTCTTTCTTTCTTTCTTTCTTTCTTTCTTTCTTTCTTTCTTCTTTACCAGCAAATTTGTCCGACACTTTTCTCGAATACAATTGTACACAGAAACTCCAAACTTGGCATGATTGTACCTCCATACAAGGAGCTTGACCATTTTATGCAAAGGAATAAAGATGTTTAAAATTATGCAAATTAGGGGCATTTGAAATTTTAAATCTTGAATATCTTAAAAAGTATAAAAGATAGAGATGTTATTCCAACTTCTATAAGGGGGTTTTTGACCATTGCGCATCTAATGAATTTAGAACAAACGTTGTGGCAATTCAAATTATGCTAATTAGCAGCATTTGGAATTTTAAAACTTGAATATCTTCAAAACTATTATAGATAGAGAGGTCATTGTAAGTTTGACTAGGGGGTTATTGACCATTGCGCATGTAATGAATCTAAAGTAAAAGTTGTATCAATTTAAATTATGCTAATTAGCAGCATTTAAAATTTTTAAACTTGAATATCTTCAAAACTATTACAGATACAGATGCCATTTCAACTTCTACTAGGGGGTTATTGACCATTGCGCATCTAATGCAACTAAAACAAAAGTTGTAGCAATTTAAATTATGCTAATTAGCAGTATTCGAAATTTTCAATCTTGAATATCTTCAACACTATAATAGATAGAGAAGTCATTCCAACTTCTTGTAGGGTGTTGTTGACCATTGCGCACCTAATGAATTGAAAATAAAAGCTGTAGCAATTTAAATCATGCTAATTAGCAGTATTCAAAATTTTCAATCTTGAATAGCTTCAACACTATAATAGATAGAGATGCCATTCCAACTTCTACTAGGGGGTTGTTGACCATTACACACCTAATCAATTTAAAATAAAACTTCAAAGCTATAATAGATAGAGATGCCATTTCAACTTCTACTCCTGTGTTATGGAATAGTTGTACATTACCATACCAATATGCTTTGAAGACACACACACTGATTTGCTATGCAGCAAATCATCTTTCCTAGGTTCTTTCTTTCTTTCTTTCTTTCTTTCTTTCTTTCTTCTTTCTTCTTTACCAGCAAATTTGTCAGACACTTTTCTCAGACACTATTATACATAGAAACTCCAAACTTGGCATGATTGTACCTCCATACAAGAAGTTTGGCCGTTTTATACAGAGGATATATATCTTCAAAACTGTAATAGATAGAGATGTCATTCCAACTTCTACTAGGGGGTTGTTGACCATGGTGCATGTAATGAATCTAAAGCAAAAGTTGTAGCAATTTAAATTATGCTAATTAGCAGCATTTGAAATTTTAAAACTTCAATATCTTCAAAACTATTATAGATAGAGAGGTCATTTCAACGTTTACCAGGGGGTTGTTGACCATTGCGCATGTAATGAATCTAAAACAAAAGTTGTAGCAATTTAAATCATGCTAATTGGCAATATTCAAAAATTTCAATCGTGAATATCTTCAAAACTATAATAAATAGAGATGTCATTCCAACTTCTACTTGGGGGTTGTTGGCTATTGCACACCTAATGAATCGAAAATAAAAGTTGTAGCAATTGAAATTATGCTAAATAGCACCATTAGAAATTTTAAATCTTGAATAACTTCAAAGCTATAATAGATAGAGATGCCATTTCAACTTCTACTCCTGTGTTATGGAATAGTTGTACATTGCCATAACAATATGCTTTGAAGACACACACACTGATTTGCTATGCATCAAATCATCTTTCCTAGTTATTATTGTCTTCCCTGTGCCACTTTCTGAAAAATTATCCTCTTATCTCTCTATATGCATCACACCACAACAGGTAATGATCCACTGTCTCATCTACCTCTTGTCTGCATGCCTTGCATTTTCCATCACTACCTGTTGTCCACCTCTGTTTTCTCTTTTCTAAATTGATCACCCCGTCCTACTTTGAAAAAGAAGCTTAGATCCCTTCCCTCCGTCCCAACACACACTTTTTTTTTAAATTTGGCTTTACTAGTACCTTATACGCTTTTAATGTACTCTTTTTGTGACTCCTCTTTTCCAGTCCTCCTTCCAGCCCTCTGTAACAGTGTTACCTGTATACACTGTTCCAATCATCAACCCCATCATATCTATTCAGTTCAGATCTCTCTGCTAACTTATCTATGTCTTGGACCCATCTTGTTCGTTCCTTGACTACCTAATTGTTTTTTCTTCGACTACCTCTCAATAAATGATCTACAATAGTATAGTGGCACGGATGACTGGGCTCCGTCTGTGGCTGACCAGGACATCAGCTCATTGTTAATACAGATGACCTGGTTCTGGTTTTCCTTTGTTCCGAAGCCCTGCAAGACAAATCAAATAAGTTGAATTAATATTGTAGAAAGAAAGTGAATATTAACACGCACAAAACTAAGATTTTGGTGTTTAATAAAAGGGGAGCTACCTGTTGTTTCAACTTCTATTTGGCAGGTCAAAGACTTGAGAGTGTGGAGGAGTATACATATCTTGGTGTAACACTTACAGATACTGACAATATGACAAAAGCCAGGGAGGATACACATAAGAGTGCAATGAAAGGGATGTTTAAGTTAAAGGCATGCCTCACAGTGACAAACTCGAGTCCAAGGCTAGGTCTAAAATTATTTGACCAGTTGATAAACCAGTTGGATTATATGGATCGGAAATATGGGGACATGTGAACCTGACATAAATAAAATTACAGAATGAGTCATGGATAGAACAAATGTATCACGCATACCCGGTGGAATTGAATATTGGTTTCAGTAAATACATTGTGTGAATGAAAAGAAAAAACAAAAACAAATGTGGCAGTGATGGGTGAATTGGAGATTAATGTTATTATCTCGGTACTAAAATATTACAATCTTTCACAAAATACGGAAAATATAGTATCGTATCGTATCGTATAGTATAGTCGGGAAAAGGGAGGGTTTGAGCCTGTTGAGTCCCGATCTATGCTTCATTAATGTCAAAAAAAAGAAGAAAAGAAAGAAAAGAAGAAACGTGTGAAATGTTCATGGCTAAAGTGTCCCCAGACAAATCAATAAGATTTGCCTGTAGGGTCATTCAGGTATGTTATGCTGTTCATTGATCCAGAATTTATCTAGACGAGATTTGAACTGATATACTGATTGGGCATTAACTACATCATCTGATAGACTATTCAAGTCATTTATTACACGGACGCTGAAATTATGGTTCCTGATTTCTTAGACATAGACATAGACATAGACATAGACATAGACATATCTATATTTATGGTCGGGTATGGTACAAGAACATTGGCCAGAGGCTACTTATGCCGACTTGTTACAATATCTAAGAGTAGAAGATAAAACTATATACACCTAATAAAACACAAACGTATAAAACAGTTTTAAATAAAATATGCCCTTGAATATTAGAGAGTTAAAAACATTCTTGTACATAACAAGCATATTGTTAAATCTGCTTTCAGGTACACAAAGAACATTTACCTCCGTGCCATTTATTTATCTTCTGTTTAAATATTTTTATGCTCTCACTTAATTTGATATCACTGCGAAGGTGGATCCATAGTTTAGCATCCTCACACCTGAAAAAACGATTCCCATATGTAACATAATTGAACTTTGGAAGTTCAAGTACTGTACCACCACGAAGATTGTATGCATGATCTTTAATTTTGAAAATGTCCCACAAATAGGAGGGCTGATGTGATTTATAATCTTTTGCAAAAAGTTTCACTAACTTCAGCTGGTGACCTCTGGTAATAAATCTGGAATCCAGAGCAAAGAGATCTGTATTGTTCAACCTGTCTATGCCTTTAAGTATTTTTAACACGTGTATCATATCCCCTCTTCTATGCCGGTGATATAAAGATGGGATCTTTAGCTGTTTTAGTGGTTGAGTGTATGGAAGATGCTCAACCGATGGTACCATTTTTGTTGCTCTTCTTTGTAGACGTTCCACGTTCATTTTATCCAAACTGTACTATGGACCCTAAATGACATTCCCATACTTCAGGTGAGGACGTACTAATGTTTTGTATAAAACAGGCAAAGTTTCTTCATCTAGGCAGGCAAAACTCTGTCCTATTACTGCAAGAATTTTGAAAGCCATCTTAACTGCTGCCCCTGCATAGACATGGAACTTGACCTCATCGTCTGTTGTGACTTCAAGGTCTTTTTTCCTTTGTAGTTTGGGTAAAGTCTTTTCCACTCATCCTGTATATCTGGTGAGCGTTGGATGCTCCCAAATACATAGACTCACATTTATCTGCATTGAAGCCCATTTGTGAATTTTGTAAACGGTTAAATAAATAGGTATTTTCTTATTAAATGTCTTCAGAAGGATAAAAAAAAATTGGACTGAAGTAATAAAAGGGTGTGCAAATTTCAGGTCGATAGAGAATGCCCTGAAGGTATTCTATTTTATGAACTATGAGGGTGAAATGGCCAGACAAGTGGGTAAATTCTGTGCGGAGGGTTTCAGGCAGTATATACAAAAAGTATAATCATTTAAAAATTTATGTATCCACAACACTGCACCCATTGATGTAACACTGTATAATTATAATTATAATTATAATTATATGTGATATGTGATATAGAATAGATACCATTTGATTACTTTTAGTTCAGATCACAGTTGTCATGCCAGATGTGTATAGTTTCTTAACTTAAGTAGTGTTGAACATCATTATTTATTTGTACTGTATGATTTGTATGCCACTTGTAGGACTATGCTGTATGTTTGTATGCCACTTTGCTCCTACATGGCTTGAATATGGAAATAAGACTTTGAACTACATGTAGGCCCTACATACAGTACATACATGTAGGCCTACATACATACTATACATACGCACAAGTTTAGGTAGGCCTGCGCAGATACAATACAGTACAATGTCAAGGATACATAGGCTACATATGGGTACATAACGTACGTACGTGTGTGTGAGTTCGGTGGCGATCCTTTTGAGTTTAACTATTTTTAAGTATTTTATAAGTGGAAAGCAATGCGTTCAGACAATGGATACTCTCTGCGGCGCCAATCACCCAAATCAAAACAACAGATCGCTCCCTCGAAAAAATTTTCTCATGGTGCACCTGAAAGTCAAGGGGGCGTCTAAACTGTGAGGTAAACACCAATACACATGGCGTCGAGTACAAGCAGTCGCAACTTTTGCAGAAAAGTGGTTGGTATTGTTACACGATACTATTCGTGCCAAAGGATTACCAATACCTTGAGAAGCCATAAGACATGGATTTATAGGGTAAGTTTGTAAACCACAGAGAAAGAAAGGACTATTCGATGATCGAATAATGCCTTGTCACTTGTCACTGCTAGTGACACTGACAGCGTCAGCATGGACTCTGGAGCAACCAGTCTGGTTTGTTGCTCGATGGGCATTGTGTCAGGTTCAATCGATTCAAGGCCATTGACTTCCAAAACTGGCAAAAGAAAAGTCGTGTACAACTGTGTCTGTGTGTGACCACAGGCGTGTGGAAATATTTGTTCTCCGGGAGCATCGACGCTTCTTACACAGTGTCAGTGTACTATTGAATTTGAAGAAGCAGCGATGATCCCGGAGTACAAACCACAGGAGCAACCAGCAGAATGGTTGTCATCATATTATGCTCGATACGAACCCATTCATACTGATCGGCAAAGTCACGGTCCACCGAAAGTACTGATTAGGGTTAGAATGGAACAAACAAAAATCGGCGCTCTCCCCCCCCCCCCCCCCCACACGCTGTTTTCCTGTTTTAAACACCTTCTGGTGTCGGATGCATAATCTAGTATTAGCATGGAGGTAGATTCTACCTCCATGGACCATGCTATATATACGGTTTATACCAAAAGATTCGTCACAATCCACTCTCTCGATCCTTTGTTTATTTACCCTCGGCACATAAAGTGCCAGAGGGTATTGTCATCCCCCGTGTTGTCTGTCCATTTGTCTGTCTGTCGACATTAGCGGGATATCTCAAAAATATTCACCATAACTGTACCAAATTTTCGTCACAGAAGGACCTTATAGTGGACCAGGTTCCTATTGAAAACCAGCATCCTCTGATTATTTTAAAACTTTTTTTGAGAGTCACGTGCCAAGTGCGTGATGAATTTTATGCACCGCCACTCACTTTGTCCCTAATTGGCGAACCAGATCATCCCCAGGCCTATCAGGGACTAGTGGTTATGTGATATGAATACCAAATTAGCGTCACTTTCGGAAAGTTTCCTAGAACTAGCTGCCAGTAGCGTCAAAAGCTTACAAATTGTGCAAAGTTTTTTGTAGTTTTGAAAGTTTTTTCGTCCCCACCAAGCGATGGAAAAATTGTAAGTCAAGACTAAATGGTTGCCATCCATCCAGGGCGGGTGGCTTTTGTGTCTCAGCCCTACATACTTTAAAGGACATGGGCTAAATAAGGGTGGTGTGTATTATTTGGTTATGGATATAAAATTTGAGTCACACAATGGTGTGAAGTATACAGCTCTAAATCGTTTCATTTTGTATTTGGTGTGAGTGTGTGCATGGGGCATAAATGTATTTATTGGAAGGCTGTCTGAGTGGTTTCAACCCTGATGACGTTACCGCGATATCTCAAAAAATATTGACCACAGCTTTACCAAACTTTTGTCAGAGATGCATCTTATGGTGGACCAGGTTCCTATTTAAAACCAGCTTCCTCTTTGTATTTATTTACTTTTTATGAAACTTTAAAGTGTTTATCTTCAAGGCCATCTGAGTGGTGTACAAGGGGACAACGTTACGATAATATCTCAACAAGGATCCAATGCAGCTTCACCAATTTTTTTTCAGAGATGCACATTATAGTGGACCACATTCCTATTGAAAACCAGCTTCCTCTTATTATTTTTTAAACTTGTTATGAAACTTATGAAGTATTTATTTGATATCCATCTGAGTGACTCACAGTACACTGGTCTTTGTCACCAGAACTTGCCCCAAGAACGCATACAAAAGTGCTCTTTCATTTCATGACAACAGTATGGAAATTTTATGCAAAGTATACTACTGGGCGCCGAGGGTAATCCATTCTCTGATCACTATTTTAAAAACATGATAAATAATGCATCTATGGAGCAAGCAAATTGATGATAATAAAGAGAACATTGATATTGATTAAATTACCTTTGGCTTTATATTTTGCAAATGGAAAGTATACAGTATGCCAATAGTCTGGTATACCATGGCTAGACAAAGTTTGAGAGTGCTTATGGTTTACTGTTTTGATATTGAGCAAACTCTGTTGGCACTATACCCTGAGTTGCAGACAAGAAAAAAGTCATGAAGAATAGATCATATCATGCATCGCTGTATAAAACACCATAATGAGAATCAAATCACATATTTAATACCTATGGGTCAGTTTTTAATGATGTTTGGTGTTGTGGTGGGAAAAAACCCTGGGGATCTGTCAGGCCCTAATGTATTTAGGTCATAGATTTTGTTTACAGTTTAGAGCAGGTTTTTACATTCACATGATTTTTTTCATGTTTACAGGTGGTGTTGGGAATTTTTTTTTTTTTTTTTTTTTTTTTAAATAAATTTTCAGCTCAGTTGTCTTCTATTTCCAGAAGAAAGACTGGTTAGTTATATTCTAGTTGCAGAAGAAAGACTGGTCAGTTATATTCCAAACATTATACAGGAACAAAGATCGATTACATCCGTGAAAATGCAGTGTTTTCAGTAGCCGACATAAATTTCTAGCAGATTGTTGGTGCACCATGGGTACAGACCATGCACTTTTCATGGCTGATCTTTATTTGCATGTATTTTGCCATGAGTGCATGTACATGTATATGAAAAGCTTGACTGCACGCAATTATGGTCTTGCTAGACATTACTATAGCTACACAAGGATATTCATTGATGACCTTGCAACTTTGAACAACAACAAACACTTAAGTATCAACTGGATAAGTACCTATACCAATGAACTTGTTCAAAACAAGGAGAACTTGAGGGATGATATAGCTTCATTTCTAGACTTGGATATCAGGATACAAGACAACAGGTACAGGACTAAAAGTTACATGGTAAGAGGGATAACTTGAGTTTTGATATTGTTTCATGTCCTGATATAAGAGGAAACATTTCTGCAGATGGTGTTTGCATACAGCAAGTAGAAAGAATAAGTAATATTTGATACTCCATGCAAGGAAGAGAGAATCAAATTGTTGATGCAAGAATGGTGCGATAAGGTGTATTCAAAGTAAAAGTTAAAATGAACGCTAGGAGTGTCTTCAGTGCTATGGTATGACAAAAATATGAGACTAAATGCAAAGATATCTGTTCTGAGGATGTAGGGAGGCTGCGTGGCGCTGTCTAATATAATGATGCATACATGTATGGCAGTTGGGGAGTGTTGAGCCTATCAAATGCATTTAACCTACCCTAAGTAATCTTCTTTAGACCATTGCAAGTCAGCAACCATGATAGTAGTTGCATAGCCTTGTGATGCACTCTTCTTGTGTATTTCTTGTGTGTGCTTTCCAATTTATGTACCTGCTTAGGTGGAAAAGCATCTGTGTAGATCTCAAAGATTCAAAGATGTCCGTCCATTCATCCGTTGTTGGCATCACGATACATGCACTTCGTTTGATACATTCATGGTAGGGACCCACTTTATAAATCAAAATATATACATTGAAAACAGCCACCAATCACCCTTGCGGGCATCAGGCAGCAAGATAAAAAATCAGCACAACAAATAGTTCTTAAAATGTGACAAATGTTTGATTGATTTATTTCAAACTGCCCCCCCCCTCCCTCCCCTGCGCCCTCCATAATTACTAGGGCAAAATGCAGTAACCCTTTCCCCTTGAAAAAAGACCAAGACAGCAGCTTTCTTTGGCATGGGTTTGCCACAAAGTACCCAGGCCATGCCAAGGAGAGCTGTTTACCTGGGGCATGTGATCTTTATAGGTCTCATCTACAATTCTCAGGCAAATTGTTTTTCATTAAGTATACTGTAAATTAAGTGAAAACACTGAAGCAGATGGCTTTTGACTTGTTTTAGGGGAAATGGAATAACTAAACAAATTAAAGTGGCACACAGGTAATACATAAAATTTGGGGGCACACGAAATATAATTACCAGAAATAACAGGGTGGATGGGTATGTAGTACATATACAGCCAAGTGATATGGTACACTTCCCAGTATGGCATCTCAAAGGACAGAAATTTGTATCTCGCTTCACAAAGAAACAGAATCATCCATTATTTGATGACATTGAAATCACAGGAATGAAAAGAAAAATATGTCTAGGTTTGGGTCCCATGAAAACTTTTCCTTTTCTGACTACCTCTTCTGTGACTTTTGGAGGAATTTTTCAAGAAAGAAAATGAATAACCTGGTGGGACCAACTTAAAATGTTATCACTTTTTATGTTGCCAGGTCATGTGACCTGGTGAGATACTGTTTTTTCTTCAAGTCTTCCTACCAAATTTTACAACCTGGAATGAAGATATTTCTGATTTTCTCCTTATGATCAGTAGTGATGCAGATTCACTCAAAAGCCCCAATAAACAGAGGCCGCCACTTTGGCCATCATATTGCCTATACTACCGCAACAAAACATTGCTGTTATCATAGATTTTTTTTTTCAGATATGCAGGGTAAGAATGACTGGGTTACCTTCAATGGACCCCAATATTACCCACTCAATCTTTCCTTTTCATGTTGTTGAGTGTACAGGTAGATACATGTATATAGGCTGTACATATATATTTAAACCAATAACGAAAATCAATATTTGTTTTCCCACAAAAAAACCTACAATAAAAATGAATTATGATGCAAGTACCTGTATGATTTCTCCGCATGAAGTTAAACCAGATCCAGGATCAACATTGCTATTATATTAGACTACCCGCCATTTAATGGGCAATGCATTACTGAAACTACTGCATGTGTTCCCTATCCCTCATCTGTTTCTGTAACTGTGTTCAAAACACATTTTATTTCATGTTCCTGTATAACTTTCTGCAGCAAACTTTATCATCATGTCATATTAATTGTGATTTTGTTATAATGTTGTTGAATCTGGGCACAATACATTCCATAAAAACCTGCACCACGTAGCTCCAATTTTAATCCTATGCTGCATCCAACACCACTGGGTCAGTAGCTCCATTTTGATTGAGTACCATATCTGAGCAAAAGACATGGCAATTGGCACAATTTGGCAGTGCCAGTGGACAGACTTGCACAAAACTTGCCGAGAAGCAGGAAAAGTGACATCACTTCCATGAATATTCATCTTAGGACCACCTACTGTCAGTGATGGGGTCATACTATTGATCACTAAAGGGTACTGATTTACCTTCTCTGTCATGATCTATAGTCTCTCGACTTTGAGGTCATGCAGAATGTCAAGTAATGAATCTTCTGTCCAAATGTATCTGATTGAAGCCATAAATTTTTAGGGAGATAGGAGGTGTTTCAAAGAATTCATAACATTTTCTCTGACATGGTATAATTTTCACATTTATCTTGGATAAATCAAATTTCTTAAAGTTTGAAACCTGCAGAAATTGATGTAGATATATATGATAATATATATCTGTGTCGAGGACTGGGTCGGATTGTGAATTCAGAAACAGCATGAATAACTAGATACATTCGCTGAAGCTAAATTAGAAATTTCACTAGGGTAGTGGGGATAGTCTGAATTTAGGGCTTCAAATCTATGCATGTGTAGTAAATAAATAGATAATGTATAATTTTACCGTTTTCAGGAAAAAGTAATGTACATTACTAACATAAGTAACATGGTCCAAAGTCTTCGGTCTCAATGCACACTCACTACACAGCTCTGCCACCGAAAAGGTGCTGCAGATTTTGAGTATACAGTAGGGGGCAACACAGATTCACACATTGGACATATGTATGCAGTGAAACCTGTTTTGAGAGACCACCCCAAGGGCAGGCCAAAAACGGGTCACATAAGACAGGTGGTCTCTCAAGAGAGGTACAATAACATGGGAAAGATAGCAAAAGGGACATAGCAAACATGGTCTGAAAAGGTAGGTGGTCTTTCATGCCAGTGGTCTCTCAAAACAGGTTTCACTGTATCTGTCAGGGGCTGCTCTGAACATTAGCCAAATGCTTTAGGTTTCTTGAATTAGGCTAAAGAAATATGAAAATTAGCAAAATATTTTTAAATGAATTATTAAAGAGCCAAGAGCAAATTTCTGTAAATTATGCCTATATTTCCAATTTTGGCTGCAGATTTTTGAAGTCTAGTTCTATCCTTGATCTGTGCATATCTCCAAGGGTTTGTGATCATAGTGCATAATGTAAATACCATGAATGTATGCATATTCATGGATAGTGTTTTAGATTAAAACTAAATATTTTGATTCACAATAAACCCCCCAAAAATGCAATCTTGAATGACATTTAAAAAAAGAACCTCATTTCACAGTTCACATGGAAAATAGTTAACAATTAACACATCACGAGTGAATATATATATATATATATATATATATATTATATATATATATATATATATATATATGTATATATATATATATATATATATATATATATATATATATATATATATATATATATATGTATATGTATATATATATATATATATATGTATATGTATATGCAGTGCTTTTCCTCAGATTTTTTTGTGAAGGCAGGGCAAAATCCATATTGCATTGAGCTTTTATGAGGCATCTTCTAGACAAAGGCAGATCGATTTTAATTATGTACAAAGGCCTGATGAAGAAAATGTTAACAGGGCAGAGTTGATCTAAGCAAATTGACAGGAAGCCACAGAGTGAGGGCAGGGAGTTTTGCATGCCCTTCTAAATTTGTCAAGAAAAGCACTGCTTGGCAGCCCCCAGCTGTTGCTGGTCATATTGGCACAGTCCTACAAGGTCTCACTGCGTGTATATTAATGTCACTGGCTTAATTACCAATGCAGTGCTTAGCTTTACTTCACCAACATGCTGTGTTTTCAAGCAGGAGCAGATTTACACATGGGCAGCAAAATTAAGGTTTTCAACATGGGAGTCCTCCTACTCAGCTTTTAAAAATCGGTACAATCTGACAGTGGTACATTCAGGCTCTCAATGGGAGACCCTTCCATTTAGGAAGTCTGAGGCCACAGTACAGGGCGACTAATTCATAGGCTGTCAGTTTAGTTTCATGGGTAGGATACTGATACCATCAATCACAGCTTTGGATATACATGTAGTCTGGACATCCTGTGCTCAAATATAGGAAAAAAACAAAACTAATTGCAATAGTTTTCAAACCTAATTTTTACAAACTGTTTTAAGAAAAACTTTTTTTTTATAAGTGCCAATGTATCTGGTAACATCATATCCAAAGTCGATCCAAATCTATTAATATAAAGAGAAACTTAACAAACCTAAATCTGTAAACCATGTACCGTTTGAACACTATTAAGTCAGATATTCTAACAGTAAAGCCCTATTCCATACCATTCACAGAAAAACTATGTGGTGGTACATGTACATGTACATGTATGTTAGGAGGGTAGTTGCCACTGCACCTCCACCCCCACCCCCACCCCCATCCCCAAACCATCAAAATTCACCTTTTAATAGTGAAGATCTTGAGAATATCTATTTGTCTGCAAAATACACCATCAGTTATTACATGTCAACAGTCTGTTTGTTAATTTTGAAAAGCATTTAAAAGTTGATATGTTTATTATAAATTCAGTTTTTAGGTCAAAGTATCCAAATTTTTACATGTCATTGATCAGCTACACATTTTTTTTTTTCATATTTTTATGGTAAATATGTTCCAGCAAATAGATTTAGGAAGATTTTGGAAATGGCATTTCCAGATGCATCCAGTACCAGAAAAAAATTGGTTAAAAAACTATTGCAATTTGTTTTGGTTATATCCACATTTCCCCAATGTCCTGTTTTGGATAGAAACCTATGTTCTGGATTAAGAATCAGTGTCCAGGATAGTAACCTTTGGTGTTGTGGATGTTAGCTATTGGTGCTCCAGATATATCAGTGTTCTGTTACAAATATATACCATCAGTGTACTGTTGTGAATATTAACTGTCACTGTTGAATGAATAAATAATCATTTGTTTTTAATCATATGTTATGCAAAATTTTACATATTTGGAATAGACGTTTATACCTCCACAAGAAGAGAAAGTAAAATACATACGGGGGGGGGGGGGGGGGGGGGGGGGGGGGGCTAAATAGCACATCGAAATAATATATACATCAAAATCATAAGGGAGAAAATACAGAATTAAATTGTTTATCACACACCAAATCATATAGAAAATAATGCTTATTTCAGTAGTGTCACAAAACTGTGAAAATAAAAATGAATGAATCTAACAAATGACTTAAATGAAATGAGTCTAATCCAATGTGAATACGCCACTGCAGCCAGCAATTATTTTGTGTAGTCAGCTGAAGACATGTAAACTAGCAACTTGTGATCTTTCCTATCTGGCAAGGTCATTTTGTTATACAGTGGTATCTGCCTGGAGACACCACCTAACTTGAAGGACTGCCTCTCCAAGACATTTGGTTCAGTAGTTTTCATTTTGCCTCCTATGAGCATGATAAGAGACTGCTTGTCACGCCAACGTACAATTGCTAATCCCCAGCAGCAGTCTTTCAAAAAGGTTTCATTCCTCATAGGCCTGCATTAAAAAGTACATCAGTAACTGGGCTAGCACCAGGAATATTTACTTTTTAGCAAATTTTTTTGTAAATATTCAGAGCTGCATGAATGCTCAGTGTCTGCAATGCAATGTTAGTATTGTCATAGGATTTTAAATTTAGGTACTAACCATTCAATGTTGCAGGTTTTACTTAATATGTGAGCACAGAATATCCAGAACATGTATTATTTTGTACCAGGTTGGTGCTTACCTTTAGCCAATTGGCCATAGGTTAATGGAGACTCCATTTTGCTTCAGAAATGTATCATCTTTTAGCAAATTTGGCCAAGAAATTTTACACTTTATTTGCTTCAGTTTCAAACTGAGGGTTCGATACTTAACTACTAGGTACTTGGGGTGGGGGTGCAGTGAGGAAGGTGAATTTTAATAAGTTGGGAAACTGTAAAGATGATATAAAAACAAAAATGTACATATGCATTTACTTGTTGGGGGAAGAGGGGGCAGGCGGAGTGAGGAAAGTGAATTTGAATAAGTTGGGAAACTGTTAAGATGATTAAAACACAAATGGATAAATTATTGCTTGTCAGGGTGGGCTGTTTTTGTTAATATAGGTTACCATGATGGTTACTTTTGCATTGCTTTCTCACTGCAGAGGCTCTAACCTGGCCCCTGTCTGTTAAGTTTAACCCTTTCCCTCTTAAACCGGCCAAAACCGGCCGGTGGTCAAATGTTGTCTGCTTCAGTGTTTTCAACTAATGCAATGGTAATGAAAAACAATTTGAGAATTGTACATGAGACCTATCAAGATCACATGCCAAGGAAAGCTGTTGACTCAGTGTTAATTAAGGGGGAAAGGTTGGAGTGGGACACCTCCCTGCTGTGGGTAATGAAAAGTAGAAGACGTAGTGACAAAGGCATGAAACCTACCTGGAGGGGTCCAGAAGGGTGCTTCCCTGTGACGGAAATTTGTAGATTTGCCTGTTCAGTTCCTGCATTTTGAGCCATTTTGCGCATCATCAGAGAATTTATCAGTCAATGAAAATAATCGCTCAGTAGCTCCAGTAGTGAAAAAAGGAAATGTTACTGTTTTTTTAAGTTTGCAAAAAGTGGGAGATATTTTATAGAATGAGGGAGAGCATGAGACCTTGTACAAGAGAAAAAAATAGAGAATCTTACATGGCTGAGAGTCAGTTACTCTTGTTCTCTCACGAAGGATCCCTGTTGGTTAGGAAAATCATGAGTGACCACAAGTCAGAAGTGATTTTCCACCCCAGCAATGATCCAGAGTGAGAGAAAAATGGTATCTCACTCTCTAGCCTTGTAAGATTTTCTTTATTCTATGTTTAATTGGGTATTCATCACAAAAAATATTCCCTGGGCCTATTTTCAACACCAACCTGTGTTTGTTTACGTTTGTCGCAGTTTTTTACCTCAGGCATGATGTATAATCAAACACCGCTGGCACACATTTTATTTTGTCTAAATCTCAATGCATCACATTCACTGATGCAGGCGCATCACAATTAACTTGTAACAATGTTTACGTCATGTGATCTATAGTGAGTTACTACTTTTGAATTTCACTCTAGAAAATGATAATTCACCCTCAAACATAAAGTAAAAAGTGGGAGATCGCCTGCCAAGGCAAAAGACTTGGAGCCTGTGTTACTATATACTTTGCCACGTGTGAAATGTGTAACATGTGTAAAGGAAAGTCAGATGTGATTGTTGCTAATGGTATCGAACTGGTGACCATAAAATCAATTTTCAAGTGCAGATTTGCTCATGATTAAAATGACACTTACATGTTATGTTGTTTGTGTCACAGGCAAGACGACCTGTGGTGACGAGGACTCTGCTAGCCTTCCTTCCAGTCTTTCCAGTTGTGCATGCACTCTCATTCGGCAGAAAAAAGACAGAAGACACAGGTATGTCAATCAGGCTCAAGTATAGACTCAGTTGTCACCCCCCACCCCCACCCCCACCCCCACCCCCAGCAACGAAATCACAGACATGCCAATTTCACCATGGTTCAAATGCAGGTTTTGGGGACAAGTCACACAAAACTGTTAAAATGGAGTGTGTGACTGTGAGTGTGACCCATTTATAGGTTGTGCTAAATTTTAATTTGTGCAGGCCTGGATTGACACCTAAAAGCCTGTCTTTGACAAATGCTTCGGGCAGAGCATAAAGTTTCCACCAAACAACATTCTCCCACATGTCCTTACCAGCATGGCAGACTGGCTTTCCTGACCTTACCAAGAATGGGCAAGACACATTTTCATGGAGAAAGTGGCTTTAAGATATTTTCTGGGCTTCTGTTGTTGTGACACCACTTCTGATGGACAACCAGCAGCCAATCAACGAGGTAAAGGATAAGCTTAAATTATGGTGAATTATTGTGCATTTTTGTGTGGCCTGTGACTTTTTACTCCTCCCTAAACTGCATGCTGAGTTCTCTTCAAACTTTGTGGGGAATACAGTCCACGTAGCTTCACCCTTTTCCTCTTGAAGTAAGACTGGCTCAACAACTTTCTTTGGCATGGGTTTGCGCACTTAACACCAAACCCACACCAAGAAAAGCTGTTGACCTTGGTTTAAACATATTTTATTGTCAAATTTACAAGAAAAATCTACAACATGATCGTACATAGCAACTGGGAAAAGGGCATGTCCTATATGAATCCCTCTTGTGAGAAGGGAAGACAAATTGACCTAGTTGACTTTGGGTCTGTTATCTTGAAATGTCTGATGTATAATTATAATTTAGATTCTTTTATGCCTCCACTAATTTGGGGTATTGATTTACCATTGTTTATAAATCCATTCATTCCTCTGTTCCTCGATCCATCTTTCCCACATCCAACATGAAACTTTGTGTCGTGCGTGTCTCCGAAACTGTTTGACCTACAGTTATGAAGTTTTACAGGATTATTATGCAGTATATGAAGATGTGAGCTTGGGGTTTTGTTTGTCTCTGCCTCTCTCTGTCAGTTTGCACAACACCCTTAGATTCCTGAAAATGACTATTGTCCGCCCCATACCCAACATGAAACTTGTGTTGTGCGTATCACCAAAACCATTTGACCTACCATTATGAACATCTCTCGCTATGTAAAATACGGGAAAATTTTCGGTAACATCAATGGGAATGTGTATAGTGTTGAAATCCCTGTGCACTGGCATGTACGCTTGTGTCGATGGTGGAGTTACATTGTATATGCAGACATGTTGCACATTAGATTGTTGAATATGTCATGGTGATACCTTGGCTCCAACCATAATCAGTATGTACATGTATATATCTTGCAAGAGAAATTAACTCTTTGAATCTTGGAGCACTGGTTTATGATGAAACAGTATCAATTTTGTCGGCTATGAGGGCTATGAGGGCAATATGAAGACCATATTGCCCTCATAGCCGACACAGCAGAAGGATTACAAACAATGTGGAATGCTATGTAGTATTGGTGTAAAAGATGGCATATTAGGGTTAATACAGAAAAAAAACACAAATAGTGCTCTTAAGAACACCAGGACATTACAAATCCTTATATTAAATTTAAGTGTAATTTTGATGACATGGACTTACAAATACATGTAGCACCTGCATATAGATATCTAGGATCTGGAACTGAGTGAAAACTAGGACTATACACAAACGGCAGAAAGTTTACCAGTACCGGGTAACAGCCAGTAGGGCAGTGCGGAGCACAACTCAAAAGCTTTTCCAGTAGTATATGTGCATGAAATGCATGAATGAATACGTAGAACAATAGAAAGTGTGGAAAACTTTGATAAATTTGAATAAAATGTATATTTCATCATTGACTGAGTATTTCAGAATTAAAGTATGTAAAGCACTAAGTGTGAATGAAAAACTTACTTTTCAACATTTTTCATACAAAGTGTATCCCTGGTATCTGTGGGCAGTTTTTAGGGAAAGTGTACATCTTCCTAGTGTATTTCTTTGTAAAATACCCACACCCTTGCAGGACACCAGGCAAGACCACTGGGGTGTGATGTGTGTATTCAG
Organism: Hermodice carunculata; assembly: GCA_964020975.1. Taxonomy (NCBI): domain Eukaryota; kingdom Metazoa; phylum Annelida; class Polychaeta; order Eunicida; family Amphinomidae; genus Hermodice; species Hermodice carunculata. Next base: position 49,759 of record CAXHWN010001632.1, on the reverse strand, counting down.
TTATTAACAGGCCAATTAAACCATTGTTCTTGATTACTCACACATGGGTTATTGAGAGGGATGACATATACTACTTTTTTAAAACTCTCTGACACTTGTGTTTGACCCATTTTACAATATAGTAATGAAATATGGGAAGCTAAATATTAAGGAAAAATTGAATCAGTTCATCTTGGGTCCATGAAAATATTTCTTGGACCTAACAAAACAGTACCAACTCCTCTGATTATGTGAAATTTTGGAGAAGATCCAAAGACCCCCCTATTTTCTTATTGATTAGCTCCCATTGGGTCTGGGTTTGCTCTACCCTCAGTAGAGCATACCTACTGTAAGATATGGGAAGGGTTCCCCCCCCCCCCCCCCCCCGGGGTTGCAACACAGTTAAATAATATATACACAGCAAAGCATTATTGATTCAGTATGCCAGTTTAGGAATCATGTACAAATAAAATAATTCCAAAATTATGAGAAACCATCGGACGGGGGAGGGGGTCCAAGCGCCAGATTGGAATGTCACCAAAGTTTTGGAAACAGGCTATAGTTTTGAGTTCCGTCTCGAGTGTGAAGAGGGGTAAAAGTCAGATCAAGCGAGTGTGAAAATTACAGATAGTGACGACATTAGGCCTGTCGTATGTACATCGGTTTTTAAGATTTTAAAAAGCTACAATAATTCTGTTGTTGAGTGCTCTCAATGCTGAACTATCTCCCTGTTTGCATCATTTTATGATGAAGATGTTTTGTAGTCCACATGGAACCTCGTACCTTGAGGGAACAGGTGTCATTTGGGCATAAATGGTTGACAAAATGCAGCATTTTTCAGCCCATACCACGATAATACCTTATAAAGATACCAACGTTACTTGTTGAGATGTAGAATGTAACTTTTGTGGCATGTTTTGAATACTTTGCTGACTGAAAATCGTTAAAACAATGCCAAAAATGTGGCAAAATTGCACTCATTTGACTGCGCCATAACCTGTTGTCTCAGATGAACACATTCCATGTGTGTTACCATCTTCAAGCCCTGGATTTCCACTAATCAATTACATGATTTCTTATTGGCCACAAGTTACTTCAATGCGATTAATTTATTCTAGAAAGGTCATATATTTGAAAGCTGTCAGTTGCTGTTTTAGATATCTTTTTCTATTGGCTTACGATGATGTAATGCAGATCATCATATGACTTTTTGAATAATTGGCTTTGACGTTTGATCACATGGGCAACAAAAAAGTGGCTTTCAACTTCCAGTTGACATTATAATATTACAAATACTACTTCTGCCCAGCTGCATAGTGGGAAGCATGACGACTGTCTATGCAAAAGGACAGCAAAACTGGTCATTTCTGTGCAACTATAACGTGAGATTGTGACATTATTTTTATCAGATTATGATGCAGAAAGGTCCTATGAAAGGATTTGAAATATTGACGAAAGTTAGGGAATGAAACTACCTGCAGGTTGGGTGGTGATGACAGTAAAACCATGTTTATCATCAGTTGAGGTGCACAGACACAGTGGAAGATTTGTCTCTCCCAAATATTCAAGTTTTGACATGACGAATCTTACCGGACATTGCAAATAACTCGTTAAATATGCATGATAATGAAATTTGAAGCACAGGAACTCCATCATATAAAGCAAAACTCATTCCCCCTAGTACTGGAACAAAATGAGGTGTCCTCATTCTGGGGATGTACAGACCGCATGTGTAGCGGCGATCAGCGATAGGGGGCCTAATGATCACTGCTTTTAGTTTGATGGCCGCGATTATAGCACTTCAAAGTTTAAGGGTTTTAACCTGTTTGTGAATGTCCATGTGTTCATACTGGCATTGCCTGCTCTCCAATCATTTTTTTTTTTTCTTTCAAGAAATGAAATAAGTTTAAACCAATGTCCACAATGATCTAAGTATAGATAGTGCTGCACGTAAGGACAAGAAGAATGGCGAGCAATAACACTCTGATTTGGTATCTAAATTCCAGGAAATAGGTGATTTTGGACTAAGGGGGGGGGGGGGGTAAATTTTATTCCAATGGATAATTGGAGTTTTGGGATGGTTTTAATTGTACATGATCCCCCTTAGTTTATTTGTAATCACTGGCTGCTGTCCTGTAAGTTATCCGAAAAACACAACAGGACACAGCCATTTGTTTAAAGAGAGTGTATATTTAGAGAATTATGTATGTAGAAGTTGAATCAACAGAAAAGAAAGAAGTGTAATAGCACAAAGTAGAGCGGGGGCATTGCCAATTGAACTGGGAAAAAGGAAATGGACCAAAGAATATGTAATCAATGCCCACAAGGAATTGAAACAATAAGGATTATGTAATGAACTGTACAAAGTTTATGACTGAAAGACAATTGTTTAACATAAGATTACTGCTAAGTTACTTATACCAGAAGACAACATAACAGTTAGCATTCTAATTTTTAACAGTGAAATGTTAAAATACACAACTAACTTTATGTCAACTGCCTGGAACAAACACAGGTCAATTATACATACATGTATTGTACCCAACACGTGACCCTATGTATGTTTTAAAGCTTATACAAATGTAATGGGAGTTTATAGTGTCTCATAGGCCAATGTCTGGCTGGGTGTTACTGATGTAACATGTGACACTTAAACAAAATTAAAACAATCAAAATCTGGGGGGGGTGTTAATTTTATTTTTTTAGTTTTTTTTTTTTGTTGGAAATGTATACAATTTGATCTGTACATTTAGAAGCAATTAATGGCTTACACATATATATATAAGTGTGTGTGTGTGTGTGTGTGTGTGTGTGTGTGTGTGTGTGTGTGTGTATATATAAAGTATTTCCCTGTATCACAATTTTTCCACACTTCTGCTGAACATGACACTGATACAAGGAGCACCTGTCAGATACATGTGTGGATAAGCCTCTGGAAAAGGTTCTCAGTTACATGCCGCTAACCATCGTTTTGTTTTTTTTTGTTTGGGGTTTTTTTTTTGGTTTTTGTTTTTATGTAGCAGATGATAATCATGGCAATATTGATACTGAAAAATGATAATTGCTAAAGCTATTCATGCATAGTTAGAGACTGGAGCAGGAAAGGAGATTGAGTATGGGCTTGAACAAAGCATTTCTGGTGTTCTTTCAAGTGGTTCAGCTGTTTCCAGAAAGTACTGCCATTGTTGGAAAGTTCTTTGATAATGGAATGCCAGCTGTTAACATTTACAGGATCTATGTAGCTGGGTTGCTGTCTACAAATATGCAAATAGTTAATAGCTTGTCGCTGGGCGTATTGAGAAACTTGTAAAGCCACTATAAGTGATCCCTCATGCAAAAGGTTTGACTGCAGCCCAGTAATAACTGTGTTGCCTGTGTTTACACTGGTGCACAATAGGCTGACCCCAGTGACCCGGAAGTGGTCTGTGTGTAAACTTGTTGTGATATTGATTTGTGGAGACTTGACTGCAAGGCGGCGGACATTTTTTTATCAGTGCCATGACTTCAGGTAAAGTACATTGGGAATTATATGGTAAATGGTACATATAAGGCCTCCAGAACCCCAGTATATCAGGAGTTGGAGGTCTGACATGAGTGATCTCATTGATGAGCTGATACAGGGTACCTTCTGTGCTCCCACTCGGCATATTGCAGCAAGTGAGGTCACGACCCAGAGGGTTCATTCAACCTGTCACACGTGGCTCACTGTCATGTCAAACTTTCATATGTCCTTGAAGAGCTGGCATGTGGGCTCTCCCAGCATGTCCACAGTGAACAAAGCTTACTGTACATACAGTGACAGCCAGATTATATAATACATGTACAGTGGTCCTCCTCTTGTAAATCCCTCTGACCACTTCTCCATGCATCAAGTATGGTATTTTCATTTTATTTTCCCCCTTGCGGAAGGCCACCCCTCTCATAAGACTAGATTTCTGGTGTACTTGAATGAGATGAAAATATTTCCTCTTGATGACTGGATCAACATACCTGGGGACAGGTCAGGGATTATCAGTTGTATAGCCATGTAATTTCTGCTTTAAAAGCTTAAATATCCTGCTTTTATTTGTCACAAATTCTGTCTTTATCCTATTTTCTACATAAAATAACATACATGTTATAAAAAAGATGTAATTTTGTCAATTCTGCTTTATTCTTTAAATGGCATGGGAATTTTGTCAAAGTGTGGAATTTTCAACATTTTTTGGAACATTCTGCTCTGAATTTGATTAAAGCAGAAATTGGATGGCCATACATACAATTAATTGGCATATCTGCTAGCCTGGGACAAGTTAGTGAATGGCCAATCTGGGCAAGTTAACTCATTCCATACTATGGTCACAGGCCTTGGTCGGTGGTTCTGGCACTGCCTGGCAAGTCATGCTGCAGCTGCCCTTGGGGCAGCTGCAGCATGACTTGCCAGGCAGTGCCAGAACCACTGACCTAAGACTGTAGGCATGTTGGTACTTGAATGAAAGCTCTTTTCATGAAGAGTTTAAATATGCAATTGTCATCTTAAATCTAGGTAAACATACGCAAAAATCAGGGACTGGCATTGAATGAGTTAAAATCTAAAAGCGGTATTGCCCTAGGGCAACCATAGAAGCTGCTTTTACAAATATAGTATTTGTGGATAGTTGGACAAATAATTCGAAACAGGGGCACTCAAAATATCCAAATAACTTGTCATGAGGACCAGAGTTCAAAAACTAGAAAAGAAGATTTGCTTGACAGGAAATCTGTGTGGGCCTTCAAAGGTGTGCAGCAAGACAGAAGAGAAAATGAGAGTGACACCAGTGGTCTTTTACATGTTGATCTTGCACAAAACCTGACTTGAAATGAAGAATAAACTGTGCATAGGAATAAATTTTGGATTGGCAACTTTATTAATAATTTCGAATCATACATTGAATGTTTAAACTGATTAGTATGAGGTAGGCCTGAGCCAAGCAGCCTGTGCTGCAGAGGCTCACTCCATGCCCCAGGTGGTCAAGAAGTGTCCACCATTCTGCTCCCATTAGGAAGCAAAGTAATAAACACGCGTTGGTCCTTGCATCCTCTCTTTAGATGGTAGCAGTCCATTTTCTGTGCTAAGTTGAGTCTACTGGGAGCATAGGTATACATCCCTTTCCAGATCTGTTGCAGTTGGGTCCACTGCACCATTTTGGCATTCATGATGTTCACATAGCAACACTTAATACATGGGATTCAGCTTGTGTGCCATGTGCAAAAATCCTCTCAGGAAGGTGCAGTGCATATGGCATTGTAGGTAGGATATGCGGGCAACTTGAATGTGTATTGCGCGTGAGGTCATTGTTTACTATAGGTGAAATTATGTTCCACTTTGAAATGGCTGAAGATCACTTCAAAAAACAGAAAGTTTGCTGTCTTAACCCTTTCCCCTATACATTACTTGGGTGTCGGTCCACTTTACTCCTCGAATTAATACCTCATGAACAATAAAAATGTGCTATAAACACACCAAAACAGTCGCTGTCTGTTCCTGCATTGTGGGAACAGGTGCTGGCACATGTGGGGTAGTAGGACTGATTCAACATTGCTTTCGGTAGTGACATTTCATTTGCGGTAAAATGCATAGATTTATGTGTCCATGCAGTATAAGTCATCATTGATAGTCATTTACGGCAAGTCAAAGTGTTGAAATCCACAGAAAAAAAAGGCAAGTTTCCACCAGTTTGTGTTCCCCATAGGGCTATGTTTGTTTACAAATGTCTGGAATGGTTGGTACCATGGGAAAGTCCAAAGTCTGTTCCATTTTGGTATACTCACCTCCAATTGGCTAAATATGATGTGTGTTGATATTTCCTGTCATATAAATCAGTCAAATTTGACAATAATATCCATATTTGGAAACTCATTCGAGGTTATGGGATCATCAATCCAAATATGGTACTTCAGGCTGCCTAACATAAATGAAACCAACAAACAAAGATGCTGTTATATATCACACACAGGGAAGTCCAGCATGTAAACGTGAATTATTCTCTCCAGTCTTTATTCTTCCATGTTGCTGATGCAAAGAAGGTCCAGCAGTCTTTGAGTTTGAAACACAAAGCCAAAATTCTTTCAGAAAGAGAAAATAATAAATTTCACATTGGAGCCAATATTTTGCCCAGGTGATATCGTTCTCTGTTGAACTTTCCAAAATGGGTGAGATGAATGTAACGCAGCAAGTTTGTTTTTGCAGTCCATTATTACTGATGGAGAAACATCCCACACAAACTATACTAAAGGGGAAAGATGCATAGTGAACAAAACATGTGGACATGAGCTGTGGGAATTAAGAGTCAAATTCAGTGAATATGCTGGATATGCATTGTAAACAGTGTGATGTTGATCTGTGGTCTTCTTCACACGATGAGTAATTTCACCAAACAAACGTTCCATCCTGCTTTTTTATCACAGTATTGGTATGGCGATATGAAAAGAATGATGCAAAAATGACCACTTCAGCAGATGGTTTTCATGATTTTCTTAGAAATGATTTGATAAAGAAAGGAAAATCGATTTCCATGCATGCAGTGAAAAAGGTCAGATTCGGCTGACTTGAGAGGGAACTTGATGTGGCCAAGTATGGCCAACTTGAGGGGATAGGGGGAAACAGTATCTGAACGACAGAGGTGCTTTCATCGATGGGAGAAACACGTCGGAGTTAGTTGACAACTGTACACACAGAGTCAGTCTTAGTCGATCCATGCGCCCTCATTAGACTAGTCAGCAAACTAATAGATAGCCACTGTGCTTACTGTGCCATTGCTTGGCTTGCCAGTTTTTTTGCACACGGCATGCAACCTGAATCCCACTGGGTTTTTTTCTTTTCTTTTTTTTTTTTTCATTTTGACGTCAGCTGGAGGAATCTTCCCAGCATAGCGAACCCCACACCCACCCACCCACATCTTATATAGATTAGTATGTGTTTATTTTATACTGCAGGACATTGCTGATTTCATTAAACATTTAAAAAGTTTTAGCATTTTTAATATGGCTACAGATCGACACTACTTTATTTATGGGACGGTTGCACTGAGTGCCACAGTGGAATGTTTCTTTTCTACAGTGTACTTCCTCATGGTTGATGGACAGGTTTTTTTTATTTGAAACAGTTTTCAGTGCTGGTGGTAACTCAATGTACACAAGGGTTCTATGTTTTTAATCTTACTCATTTAGTCATTTTCTGACCATGTATGGTCGAAAATGGAAGATCCAACACAGCCTTTGGAGGTTGAAAATGGTTTCAATTACTGAAGCCAAATAAAGCCACAGGAGCAAATGTTTATAATAATGATGATAGTAATAATAACCCTGTGGCTCTCTGCTTTTCTGCCACGGTCCTGTGTGACACAGGTGGCCTAGAAAAGAAGGAAGAAGAACAGAAAAAAACAAGAGGCCAATGGGCTTCATGCTCTGCTGGCACCGTGGCTATATTGCACCAGTTCATTTCAAAGTTGTGAGTCCTCAAGTGCACTTGAATTACTGCGCCATCTGTTATCGACCATGGTAACTACCATAGGAACGCAGAACCAAAAGTAATTAAAACATTGCATTTTGGTGAAAGATATTTTGTGAACATTTGCTGTAGTTGCTTTATTAAATGAAGGAAACAACCATACATTTTTATGTACTTTATTAATGATGGTGAAATAGAAATCCAGGGACTCAATGTGGGGTGGTAATTCAGTGGGGGGAGGTACAACAAAAAGAAGGGCCATCGTGATATATCAGATGTTATATTACGGCAAACAGAGCATTTAATCACAGTAGCCTCGTTTTCACACCGTTTACTATATTATAACCTAGTTTAAATCACTGTAACCACCCTATTCAAGTGCTTCATGCACAGAACTTCCATTTAATTACCAGCAAGCCTGGATGTTAGATAGTGAGAACCAGGCAAGACCATTGACAGAAAATCCCCATAGCTGGAAACAGCCAGACTGGTTTCGAATCTCAATGATTCTCATCAGTGGCAGTTGGAACACCGTTGACCGCTGCTTATATAGCAGGGGGTAACGTTGCTAACGTACGTTGAACAAACGTCACTTAGGGAGCACGTCATAACAAGTGCTGAGGCCTACCAGTCAAACCGTCAAAACAGAGGGGTTTATCATGACGTCTCATGAGCCTGATGAAGTCACGTGGTAGAGTAACCAGAGCCTGGTTACTGGAAGGACTAGTGTTACCACACAGAGTACACTTGTCAAAAGCCATGTCAGGGAGAGAACACTCCCATTCTGGCTAAAGGAATGAAGAGCATGTTGGTATCTCAAAGATAGCATGAAACAAAGGGATTTATCGGTGTTCCAGGGGTCAACTTATGGAGTGGTTGACCAAGTGTTATGATGTGGAAGATAGACACAGAACATAAATTTTAGTATAAGACCAGGCAAGCATGTCTGTCTACCCATAACATTGAGGCCCAACGGTTCAGTAGTGCACAACTGGTGTATCCAGTATCTTTCTCTGTCTAGCCTGAGTGTCGTGGTGCGTGACAACTCAGGGGGGGGGGGAGATATGTTCCAGAATCTGAATGGTTAATGGTAAATTAACCGGCGAGTGGCTAGGTAGACAGAAATGTCTGCCCAGGGGTTGATTTACATCCTTGTTCTTGATGTAAAAGAAATGTTCACTCACTCTCTTCATCAATGTGCGTTTGGTCTGTCCCACCTACTGGAGACCGCAGCATTGGCAGATGAGTAAATACACTAGGTTGTTGTGCTTACACGAACCACCTACAGGTGTTGTGTAAAAACGACCTGTGACATGGCTTGTCACCCTACCGGTGGTGTCAAGCCTGTTGCAGTAGCGGCACGACCTTGTATCACACAGGTGCTGTTCAGTGATCCCCGAGACTGCAGCTCTCCTGTCAGTCGGTGGGTATCTCAGTCTGGTACAAGTCAGTATGTCTTTAAGACTGTGATCTCCGGAAACCTAGGACCACTTTTTTGTGTCGTAGGTCTTTAGCATACCTGGAGGCTTGAACTGTGCCCCAGTTGCGCTGAATGATAGATTTGATGGGGGGGGGGGGGGGGGGGTAGAGCAGGGTTATATTCAGTGATCAAGAAAAGTTTTTCTTGGTCAGATCCAGCATTATTGTCTGCAGTTGGAGTCAAGAGCATTTGTCGATCAAGCACTCTCACTCTCTAGGGTATCGTTAAGGATTCTCTCTGGGTAACCTCTCAATTTATAGAACTGCAAGATTTTGAGGGAATTTGAAACAAAATCCTCCTCAAAATGGCAGATCCTTTTAACCCTTAACAGTTGACTGAAGGATCCACCTATCCTGGTACGTGTGTTTGGGATGGGCCGATATAAAGTGCAGATATGTATGTGTATCTGTAGGTTTGGTGTATAGAGTCATATACACTTTCCTAGTTACACTGAGCTTCATGGTGGTGTCAAGGAAATTAATTTCCTTGTCCGAGAAGTTGGTTGAGAACTTAATGGTGGGGTTGCAGGAATTTAAATGAATGATAAATTCCTGTAGGTGTTCTGCAAGTCCAGATGGCGAAAATGTCATCAATGTATCGTAGATGTTAGATAGTCACATGGTTGAAATCTTGTCTAGGATAGCAGCATTGCTCAGCACACTGTGCTTGCATTGCTTGCAAACTGTGCCAAGGAATGTTTGCCACACAGTCCCCAGCTTGGAACTGGAAGAGTGAAATGACTGCAGGTTGTGCCAGGCACAGCATTGCTTCTGTCAGCAGAGACAGTTTGAATGTTCAAACTGCTGCTTTGTCCTGCAAAAGTTCGCGTTATCACTTCTTTTTATATACTCGTAAAATATAAATAAAAAATTGTTTATATCCATGACCATCTATGTAGGTCTATACATGGATGAATAATCTGACTTCTGCTGCCTGGTCTTCAGACTCGTGGCTTGATTATCATTAAACATAATTGCATTTTTGTCTGCCATGCTTTACATTAAGTTATTCAATTTTGAAATGTGTATGCATGACTACCCAGATTCATGTTCAGTGTGTTCGAATGATATGAAATTATGACACTACTAAACAGGCAGCTAGGAAATGGAATGGCGTATTAATTAAATGTTGTATCTCTATTTAGTATCATGTTACAGTTTTCAAAATTAAACCTCTTATAATTCACTTACTTAGCATAATATTCAATGCTGCAGCTTTTGATTACTATTTATTAGATGAATGTGCAGAAAAGAATTTTAGTTGCCATGGCAACTCGATCTAAAATGCATACAAAGATATTCAAGATTTGCATTTGGTTTACTCCTCTTTTTTAAAATAAACTAAAAGGCTACAACTTTTATTCATGGTTTATACCTATACATGTACCACAAATATGTAAACATTTAACTGGAATGTCACCACTATCTGTAATCATATTGAAGATATCAAAGATTTAAGGTTTGTGTATTTGCCCAATTTGCATATAAATGAAAATGCTACAACTTTGGTTCGTGGTTGGATGTGGCTATAGCATAAATCCCTCAATTGAGGTTGGATTGGCACCTCTATGTATAGTCGTTTTGAAAATATTCAAGATTTAAAGTCTGTGCATTCAACCAATTTGCATGAATTAAAGTGTCACAACTTTGGTTCATTGAATGTGCCTATATCTAGTATAAACCTGTAAGTTGTATGGGCAACTCTACCTATCATATAGTTTTGAAGGTATTAAACATTTGAGATGGTCAAATGGGCTAATTAGCTTAATCTAAAATGCAACAAGTTTTTCAAGGTCCATTGCATTTGCATGTGTCACAGACTTTGATGCACAACTTGAACTTTTCTGTCTATCAACAGTAGCTTTGAAGTTATGAAACTTTTAACTGTTTAATTCCCCCGGATGTGCATAAATTTGAATGTCATGGTAAGCAGTCTGTGCGAAAAGTTTTTTCTCTAGCCGGTCAGTTTGCTCAAATTTCAGAAGTCCCATTACTTTAACATGTAACTTGCCAGCATTTTCTATTGGTCGGGGGAAATTTTTATCAATAAAAACTGACGGACCGCTTCTTTTTGCATGGACTGGGTAAGGTGCATCCCACTAATCTTCAAAGTTGTTCATTTTACGACATCTGAAAGTGTTGTAAAGCTGAATGAATGAATAAACAAGGAAGGAAAGAAGGGAGGAAGAATAAAGGAAAAGAGAAAGAGAGGGAGGGAGAGAGAGAGAGAAAGGAAGAAAGAAGGGAGGGAGGGGGAGAGAGAGAGAAAGGAAGAAAGAAGGGAGGGAGGGGGAGAGAGAAAGAAAGAAAGAAAGAAAGAAAGAAAGAAACTGTTCACCCCACTAGGCATGTACTACACACTAAAGCAAGCAGGCCTGACAGAACACAGACCAGTCACATTGTGTCTTCTTGCAGCTGGTACATTTGCAGTGAAACCTGTGTTGAGAGACCACTATAATGAAAGACCACCTGCCTTTTAAGACCATTTTTTTCCAAAGTTCCATTTGCTATCCCTCCCATGTGGTTTTGCATCCACAAAGAGACCACCTGCCTTATGTGACCACTTTCTGGTCTACCCCCAGGGGTGGTCTCCCAAACCAGGTTTCGCTGTAATATTGATTCAGAAACGCTTCCCAGTGAAAATGTTTAGTTGAGATTCCTCACTGCAGGCCCTTTATTAATACTCCTGAGCCTAACAAGAATTCCCGATTTGTCAACACCACAGTGCTGATGACCTACCACATACAGTTGTGCCTAATTAGAACTGCAGCTGGATGGAATGGGTTGCTATGGTTACAAATGTTACCAGATTGATTGGCTGAGATAAAAATACACAGGATTTTGTTGTCATTGGATAAAACTTTTGAGGAGTGTTCATTATTGGGGAATGCAGAGAAAGGACTAACTGGACCAGGATAGAAATTTAATTGAACCCCCCAACTTTTATGTTTTAAACATTGCTGATTGTATTTTTTTTCTCTTCTGCCTGCCATTTGTATAACTATGTACCAGTTATGGACCCTCCTGTGAACAACATTAAGGAGAACATACATGATAAAGCACAGGCAATTATTATGCCATTACTAAAATTCAGAAAGACCCCCAAACTGACTGAAAGAATGGAAAGCAACAAGAACTGTCCCAATGCATAATTGCACCCCCATGCAAAAATAGGAGGGGGCATATATAGCAATTACTTCATCCCAGTGTCAGTCTATGGGTGCTTGCGTTTGTGCATCCCGTCCGTCCCACAGTTTTCACACAATAACTTGAAATTTTTTTGGCATAGGGCTTTTATATTGCACATGCTGAAATAGGTCTGCTTAAGGTCTCAAACAAGTTCAAAGATGGGTAACCTTGACCCAATTCCCAAAGTCACAGACATTTTAGTGGATTTGGTGTTCATGAGATGAGTTGAAAAGTTTTTGACATAGGCCTTTCATATTGCACCTGCTTATAGTCCTGCATAAGGTCTCAGGCAAGTGTAAAGATAGGTGACTTTGACCCAATTCCCAAGGTCACTTACCATTTTAGTGAATGTTGTTTTCACGCAATAAGTTGAAAAGTTTTTGACATAGGCCTTTCCTATTGCACATGCCTATAATCCTGCATAAGGTCTCAGATGAGTTGAAAGATGGGTGAACTTGACTCAAATTCCAAGGTCACAGCCTTTTTAGTGAATTTGGTTTTCATGCAGTAACCTAAAAAAAAATTTTGTCATAAGCATTTCATATTGCAGCTGATTATAGTCCTGTGTAAGGTTTCAGACGAGTACAAAGATGGGTGACCTAGACCCAATACCCAAGGTCACAGAGCCATTTTAGTGAATTTGGTTTTCATACAATAAGTTGAAAAGTTTTTGACATAGGCCTTTCATATTACACATGTTTTTAGTCCTGCATAACGTCTCAGACAAGTTTGAACATGGGTGACCTTGACCCAAATCCTAAGGTCACAAAGTCATTTTAGCGAATTTGGTTTTCATGTAATAACTTCAAAAGTTTTTGACACAGGCCTTTAAAATTGCAGGTGATTATAGTCCCACAAAAGGTCTCGAGTTTGAAAATCGGTTACCTTGCCACTATACTGGCTATGAATTTTCATACAGCGCAAGAATAACTCCTGCAGTACTGACAGCTGTGGCATGGGGGGGGGAGCATAGATTTAGTAGTCTGATTGTTTTTTAATTTTAAGACCTGTATTTCATAAAACTGTAAACTAACATGCACAGACACAAGTGTGTGTGTGTGTGTGTGTGTGTACATATTATTTAACAGATTGTCCACCCTTTTGTGGAACTCACAGTGGTAGTTGTTACGGATGGATTAATGGCAAGTGAGCCTCCCAGAGTCCTCTGGGGCAACGTGCACATTGGCCTGTACATACAAAGGTCACCTCGCACACAATCAAACTTGTAGTGAGGACCCAACATGGAAAAGGAAGAACATTATGCAGGTGAACTGATGCTCTGATTGATCATGCAGGCAGTCGGGGGGGGGGGGGGGGGGGGTAGTACAGTGATGTAGGGTTTGTAGCCTGTAAGGGGAGTGTCCCCCCTGTGCAAAGGGAGTCAACCTGATAGTGCCATCTAGTGGCCTGACCACTGACTATCTCAGAGGTACCTTGGCTGACCCCGAGATCGCTGGCAGGGCACCCCCCCCACACACACACACCCTAAGGTCATATGAATAAGTAGTTATCCCCAAACAACTCAGTGTCTCCTTGATCTGTGTGTGCTTGTGGTGCAAGATGGGCGCATGACGCTGAGGGAAATTTAAATAATCTTTTTGTCCAATATCATATCTGATGTGATACATATACATCCCTTGTCTTGGAGTGCTCATTTTTCTATTTTGCCCATTTTTTTTTTTTTTTTTTCAGAGAAAGATCAAGATGAAAGTGAGGTGCAGCAAATACTGGAACAAGCTGACAAGTTGTATGAAGACAACAACATACTTCAGCTGTACGACCACCTAGCTGAGTACCGCGACCGTGACAATGATGAGATACTGTGGCGGCTGGCCAGGGCTACCACAGACAAGGGCAAACTGTCTGAAGACAAAGTGAAAAAAGAGTGCTTTTATGAGGCTTTTGAGTACGCCAAAAGAGCTCTAGCCTTGAACGAAAACAGTGCACCAGCACACAAGGTAAGGATCAATTCTTTGCCGTAATGATCAACGATTATCCTCACTGTGGGACATTAACAGTGAAATGAGCGTTAACTCATTTTTTCCGATATTCTTCTTTTGTTAAGAACTAGAACAAATGTAAATATTATGTATTAATACCCCAAAATTACATATTCATATACATGTACTTATATTGTAATTACTTTATATTGTGCCACTTTTAGTGATATTTCAATACATGTACATGTACATGTACATGTACACTAACAGCATTAAAAACGATTTAAATTTTCATTGTGTGGTTGTCCATTGCCTGTAGTGGTATGCCATTCTGCTGGACTACACGGGAGAATATGAGGGAACCAAGCAGAGGATCTCCAATGCATACATTGTCAAAGAACATTTCCAGGTAAGTACTAGTTATTAGTACTGTAGTTGTGGTGGGCAGAATACCCACAAAAAAGATATATACATATACATATATATATATATATATATATATATATATATATATATATATATATATGTATGTATGTATGTATGTATGTATGTATGTGTGTGTGTGTGTGTGTGTGTGTGTGTGTGTGTGTGTGTGTGTGTGTGTGTATGTATGTATGTATGTATGTATGTATGTATGTATGTATGTATGTATGTATATATATGTATGTATATATATGTATATATGTACACATATGTATATATATATATATATATATATATATATATATATATATGTATGTATATATGTATGTGTATATATATATATACACATACATATACATATACATACACACACACAGGAGCAACAGTGGCATAACTTCCATATAGTTCTGAACACCCACCACCCCCAAAATAGCACATAGTACAAACTACTCTCCCTCTTTCTCTTCTCCATAGACAACCCAGTCACTGTCCTGTCGGTGTCTAAACCTATACAGGTCTTGATTTATCACTGTTGCCATGTTCAGTGCAAAGTTTTGAAAACTCAAACCTTCAACCGCCAAATCAGTTTATCGGCCAGTCATCAGCAGGAAACTTAACCTCATGCTTGGCAGCCATAAGTCATTTTTAACAATTTCAAAAGAAACCATTCAGGGAGTCCAAATTGTTGTTACACATACAGGTACATAACCAGGATTTTGTGGCCCTGTGAAATTTTGTTAAAGAATACTTACTGTAAGTGGACTTTGTTTGAAGTGTAGATTTGGGGGGGGGGGGGTAATTGTTTCTGTTTGATTTTTTTTTTGCGGAGGGGGGGGTGTTTTGTGTGTGTTTGCATCTCATGGATTTAACTGAAAGTTTTAATTTCACAATTTTTGAGTTACTTCCCAGTAAACCTATGTTAAAATACCATTTCGTTGTGCCCTCTTTATTTTCACATTTTTGTGCCATAGGGCACAAAGTGTAAAAGTTAAAATACAGTAAATTCAGTGAATCTACTAACTCATTTTGGATTCCACCATTGAAAGGGTCAAAGAGCAGTTTGTGAGGGTGGAGCTCTGGCTGGCATGCCAACTGGTGTTAGTGTGTACCTGCATTGCCAGTCTACATGTACAGCTCCTTCAGCTGAGATGAGTGAGGGTACGACCAGGGCATTTCTATTTAAAGATTGAATTGAAGGAAC
>CAXHWN010001632.1:24080-26580 GCA_964020975.1 Hermodice carunculata | reverse complement strand
ATAGACAACCTTATATTGTATAATTGATGAATAAAGAATATGAAAAAAAAAAAAAAAAAAAAAAAATTATTGCGTTCCCACATCACAAATGTTTGCTAATCTGTTTGTGGCGAATGGATACAAACCTGCTCCATATCAAACTGCAAAACTGGTGCTTGCCTTATGAAAGTCATCATTAAAATGAAATAAATAAGATCATTACTACTTTTTCTTCTTAGGTGTGAAATATGAGAGTACAATTCCCATGAGGTCTGTATTCCTGCAAGGACTCCCTTGCACCTCACAAAGGGATGATGCAGTCCATTAATAGTCAACTCTTGCTCAGTGGCACAAGGTGATATACTAATTATGCTGATTGGGGTCTGAGAAGTGACTCCAGTTTTTCATCAGCACTTCATAACCCACATGTTCTGTGAAATAAGCTGGTCCATTCATATAGTGGCTGATACGCTGTCTTTTTTTTGGGGGGGGGGGGGAATAACATGAAAATGAAAATACCAAACTTAATGCATGGAGAAGTGGCCTCGGAGGGGGGGGGGGGGTGGCTTCTCATCAGGGGGTCCTTAGAAGAAGGGGACCGCTATATGTGAGCACCATCACTTACTTGCATTTTTTCTCTGCATCCAGTTGAACCTGGGTTCTACAGCATGAACCTGTTGATGATAGGAAAGACCTACTCTCGCATGAAACAGAAGGCAGAGGCTATCGAGTACCTTACAAAGGCAAGAGACTTCCCTGTCACCAAACCAGACGACAAGAAGGTTCGTGCAGTTTGTTTCACTCCACATATTTTCTTGTATTTATCACCAAAAGTCAGTTAACTGGCAAACACTTCCAAACCCAAAATCTGTTAGCCAAGTGCTGTAGTCTCCATGTTTGTTTCTGGTACAATGCTTACATCTAAAATATAGATACAGAAACACTAAAGACTTCCTTTTGATATATTTATTTTTACCAAAACACACTCAATGGGTATTTTTTTAAAAAGGCCAGATCAGTTTGAAAAATGAGAAAATGGTCCTCAGCTGACCCTCAAATGCTCATAAGATCGCAGCCTTGAAGAGTTCTTATGCATGTTGAATTGTTTGTGCTTAAAACTCACTTCAGATTCTTGTCTGTTTGAAATTGAAAGGGAATTATGTAGATTGTTTTAGTTTGGGAATAGGTCTTTTTGGTGAGAGTCACCAACTCAAATTGGCCAGCATCTGAATCAAATTTAGCACAAGTCAATCAGTAAATAGTGTATTGGTTCATGGTGAAATTCTAATAATGTATGAGTGTGTAGATGATAAGAAATGGGTGTTTTTGGTTGAAGGTTTGACGTTGTCTTTTGCAGGCCCACCAGGAGGCGCTGGACTTATTGAAAAGTCTAGGAGTGAAGGATTAGGCAATATTTTCCACCTCGTCTATTAATGGGCCACAAGTGCAGAAACCTTGGTCTTTCACCCAACAGTAACAACAATACGCTGTGCACATTCCACAAGCCACATATCTTGGGACTGGACCATTTCAATTTTACTTTTATTTGCGTTGGTACTGAACTGTGAAATGAGCATTTCTATTTTGTCTCGCAGAATGCAGTATTTTCCGTTTGCTTTTGACAAGCGAGATTCTCTTCTTTTTTTTTTTGTGCTAAGCAACAGGTAGAACAGTGTGTCGAGCCTGCAAGTTTGGATGTACGGGTGCACGAAGTTGGGCTTGTTTGATGTAAACCAACAGCTGCCTCGACCAGACCAGTATTTTGAGAAGTCTTTTATTTGTGCCAAACTTCAGCATTAAATGTATGTCACACACCCACGAAGTGGGGACTGGGAAGTGTCATGCAGGCTGTTGCTCAGAAGCTATGATTAATAACCACCTGAAAATCTTCTTAGGAGATCAGCCTCACATAGTACAGGTGCCTTTATAATTTCACCCTCATACCTTCAGGCTCTTTCTGGGAAACTGCAACAGCTATCCATGTAAATTTGGGTGCGTGTGCGTGTGTCAATGGCAGATAGGCCTTCTATATGTTTGCTATCACAGTTATTATGTATGTGTGCAGTTATCGTCCTTCATTAATCAATTGGCAAAGTTTATTAAGCACTCACAGGTGTCCTGATTTGAGCTGTTTTCCCAAAACTGCAACAGGTGGACCTCGCATTCCAGGTGTACACTGTCTTTGACAAATTGTCCTTCGATGCATTGGCAAATTGCATTGAGCATCCTCATAAACAATCACCCTTTCAAAACTGGTGGGCAGGGAGGTAAAGCTAGCCCAGGTATGCAGCAACTTTTGAAAAGGAGACGTTCATATATTAACTCTTTAAGTGCCAATTTGAGACCAAGAAAAGCTGTTGACCTGGGGTATTCACTCTGGAACTATAGGCATGTTGCTACTTGAATGAAAGGTCTTTTTACAAATCTGGGATCCTAATGATAATTCAGTCTAGCTTGACTTAAGTAGATCGACTTTAGACGTGATTGGCACTGAAAGAGTTAACCAAGATCCTGTGCTGCC
>CAXHWN010001632.1:0-20000 GCA_964020975.1 Hermodice carunculata | reverse complement strand
CAAGAGCTACCTGCATTCCATTGCTTTGGGGTTTTACCACGCTACAGATTTCCATTACTCTGAAATTGGTTCGGTAATCTATTTAACCTCTAGTATCAAATTGTCTCCCAAGAAAACTCGCAGACAGAATACCAAGTTCTCTTTCATTTTAAAGCATCTTATTTGCTGGCAGTAATATGTACAAACAGTAGTAAACAACAGATATCTTTCCAGCTATCAATGTCGTTCACATTATAACAAGGCACATCAATTTCCAGCTTGTAGTTGGCTTAATCCATATTATACATGCACAAGTTTACATAAAAATGCTAAATTTATTCAATGTTTTCTCGTGCCTCGGTATGTTTTTACAATAATCAGCTGTCTGGTCAAATGATTTCCCAGATTTGATATACAGTGGTACATGTACCTGCAAACCACCTCTCATGATAGACCACATGTTTTTAGAACCTTTGCATGAGGCTAAAGTGTATTTCTCTAATAAATGTACGTGTATTTTAATACCATCTGTAGCCTTGAAGAAGTCCTTCTGTCATGTTGTTTTGTCCCAAAATCATGGTAAAAATTTAAGGCCATTATGTAATATAGATGCACATCAGATGGAGAGCTTAAAGACCAAACATGGTTGCTGGGAGGAAAGGCCTTGGGTCCAGTTGTAAAGTACACACAGCGCCATCTGACGAGGGAGAAATTATCACCTTCCCAAAATAGCACTCACACTGGGACATCCCCTCATAGTGATGTCATTCATGGCTGCTTTTTTCCACAGGCAGTAAATCTGATTTTAAGTGTACCATAGAATTCCCAGGTCTACTTTCAGTTCTTCAATGACTGCAGTTTCATCAAGTGGTTACTGTAAAATCATAATTTTTGCAAGGGATAAATGTTCTCAACTTTTCCCGAGTAGACCCTCGGGAATATTAAACTCGCAAAAATTTTGGCAGATTAAATCTAATAAAGTTACAACACAAAAAAATTATTTTACATAGTACTTTAATTAAAATATAAAAGAAACTTCCACATGCACAAATGGAGAAGTCTCGTACGATAAATGTTATTTTTAGGTGGTGTCAATTCGGGAAAACAAAACTAATAAAAATCTCTTTTAAGGCTACTTCAGTAAATATTATGCTCAGGCATATAAATGATTATACAGTATCAATAACTATTATCAACTAGCACCAAGGCCTTCCCTCCTGGCCATCTGCCCTACAAACTCTGCGCCTGTGGAGCATCCATATTACACAATCACATTTCATTTTACTGTGATATATTTTGGGACAAAATAACCTGAAGGAAGGGCTTCTCCAAGGCTATATTACCTACACTATGAGACCACATTTTGCTGGCAGTAGGGGCAGGTGGTCTTGGTGCTACTATATTTGGATCTAGTCCAATACTGATGAAGATCTGCATGCTCATCATGGCTACTCTTGTGTGCTCATCATGGCTACTCTTGTGTGCTCATCATGGCTATTCTTGTGTACTCATCATGGCTACGTGTGTACTCATCATGGCTACTCTTGTGTATTCATCATGGCTATTCTTGTGTACTCATCATGGCTTTTCTTGTGTGCTTACGGCTACAAAAGGCAGCTTTGTTTGTACCTTGCTAGGTCTGTATGCTCCAAGCATGCACAGCCCCATTAAATTTTGTCTTTCCTTATCAATTCTTTAATTTGGAATTTGAAACTTCAGGCATGAATGGAAGGTCTTCTGTTTTCAGCAATATGAATCTGGAATCATTATATTAATAATGACTGTTGTCATCACAAGCATGCGATGAGTTCAAAACTTCATAGTTTCTCCACTTTAACCGTGCCCCTCTCCCTTAGAACTGGCTGAAACCAGCCAAAACTGGCTGGTGATCAAATATCTGCCTCAATGTTATTGACACATTTTAAATAGTTGTGAAAACTAGGCAAGGGACTTGTAGATGAGAGAGACCCATCAAGATAACGTGCCCCAGTCCACAGTTGTTCTTGGCTTGAGTTGGGTACATAGAGCCAAATTGTACCAAGGAAAGCTGTTGAAGTAATTAAACGTAGTCTTAATGGAAGGTATTCATATGAAATGGGATCTTGTGCTGCCACCTAGTGTGCAACAGGGAACTAGACAAGAAGTAGGGCAGATTCAGGTCTTAAGCTGGGTCCAATGAGCATCTATGATAAAAGTAATAAGCAACCACAGAGCTTAAAAGATTTAGGCGTTCATTAAGTTTTAAAACATACAAGATGGTAAACATATCTGGAATATTTCACCTTTTTTTTTTCTTTTTATAAAAGTGTTATTTCTGAATAGTAAAGTAACATTAATTAACTGTTAAAGGTGACTTCATCATGATGAAAGCATACTCCCATTGCAAGCAACTGAGGGGACCAGAGCAGGTCTGCAGTTAATATAATTAAAAATACCTCCTAGTCAAGAAGGGGGGTGGGGTGGGGTGGGGTGTTTACCCTCATATACACAGCAATGAAATGTGATTCTAGTATCAAAACAATTACATGTATCATGATAAAAAAAAGAAGCTTACCATAAAGTATGGCTGATATGTTGATCATCTTATAAATGAATCATCATCAACTATATGTACACTGCAATACAACAACTGCAACATGTTTTGCTAACAATGTTGACAGATTTGGTTATGCATACGCATATCTACATCTCTATTTTCTGTACAAAGGTCACAATATTAACCTATTCAGAGTTAGCTAAGTTAGACTCTCAGACAACAGCTTTCCTCAGCTGACTTTGGCATCCTTAGTGCATTGAGGAAAGTTGTTGACATGAACTATACCTGTGTTCTATAGAATTACACAAATGCTGGTACTTGAGTGAAAGGTCTTTTTACAAGAAATTTTAATCTGGGATCATTACACAATTCTGATGGGCACAACTTTGGTTGTGATCAGCACAGACAGAGGTATATAAACATAATGCTGCTTCTATATGTAGGTCTTCTTTTTGTGAAAATACACAGATTGTAGGGCATTTGGTCCCAAGTTGACAGTATTCACATGTTTTACATGTATCCTGAACTTCAACAATTAGTTTGCAGTGCTTCCCCCAACACAACCTTCTCTCCTCAGCAGCATAAAGTTTTCAAGTCTGCCCCATTATAATATTTCTCAAAACCAGTCTGATGTCGCGTATACATTCATTTTGACCCTCTCACCACCTCTAGTCGCAACAGCACGGTCATGTGACCAACAGTCGTTTGTTCACCCAGCTGAGCGAAACAGACACAAGAACGCTGATGAAGAGTCCCACGTAGCTGATGTGAAGCTTGGAAGCCAAGTTATAGAACGGACAGTAGGGACACTGGAACGAGCCGCACGCTTGACAGATGTGAAGGTGGAAGAGATGCCTGGTGGTGTATATGGTAGTGTTGTGCATACCTGAAATACACGACAGTCGGCTGTCATTACTGTTAACATACAGCGGATGGATTGGGGTGCACTCTGAACCTTTTTATTTCATGGCCCGTCCTCTTTTTCCCCACCCTGCCCCACCCATGAAAAGCTGTGAAAATTTTATGACCCTTTAATTGTAAATGTGTGCAAAAAGGACATTGTCCCAAAAATATCCTGTCCCCTGTAAATGATTATCTGACCCTCATTTGATTAAAACCTTCATTACTGTAGATGTAAATGCATGTTCAACAGTCGATGGCTATTCACTATTCGAGATGTAAATGTACATTAAACCGTCAGTGGCTATTCATTTATTCATTATAATTGTAGAATTATGTAAATGTACATTCAACAGTTGGTGGCTGTTCATTTATTCATTTAATGTTGTGGATGTAAATGTACATTCAACAGTTGATGGCTATTCATTTATTCATTCAACACTAACCCAACAGGGAAGAAAGGAAAGGAAAGGACTCAAATTACGTGAATTGTGCCAGCATGTTTAGTGTGAACTTTGAGCAGACTGACTATGGATAGTCAGTAGGATGGACCTGTCTGACGACACTGAAGTTGGCTACCCCTGTCCAATATGATGAACAGTGTGGCCCAGGGAAGGGCCTACCTGACACTTGAGATGATGCTAAGAAGTTTTTGTACCTATAGTTAACCACTGAATGGACATGGTGTTGAATTAGTGGTAGTCCATCGGTAAAGCATGTCTCTGCCATCAACAATTATACAAGAAAAACAAAAACCACCTGGAGTAAATCCAGGATTTGCTGGGTGGGGGAGGGGGGAGGCTGAAATAGGAGGCTGTGAAAGACTTGTAGAGTTCAAAGGGGAAGAGACCCTGGAAATTCAAAGGTTTTATGGATTTCAGTAGGCCAAGAACAGTTGCCAGTTTTCCCTTTTTTTTGGGGGGGGGGGTGTCTTTTAAGAAGGAAAGGGGGAATGAATGACCTCCCCCATGCCTGATCACTACTTTTAAGAAATTGACAGTGGCACGAGTCAAGGAACTTACCTGGTTCATAATAATCATACACCTTCAGTTTGTGTTGTATCGTCATGTTTGCTACCGGGAACCACCGATCCAGCCGGAAATTGACGCAGGTCTTGGCTCTGTGTTCCAGCTGAAAAATGAATCATACGAATTGACTGAAAAACTAGACTAAATAATGACAGTACACTTGCAAATATTCTTCTGCATTCTCTCATTGAAGAGATAAGTGGATGTGGAACTAGGCAAAAGCCACTAAAACACTTTCCTCCGCCCTGTAATCTAGAAAATTAGGTCAAGGTTACCAAAATTTTAGGGAGTCAAAAAATGACTCAAAAGCATCATTGCGCAAAAATTTACAGAAAGCTTCATCACAGAAACTTTAGACATCATGTCGATAAGAATTGGGCAGACAGCAAGACAAGCTCCATCTAGTGATGTCCTAAACTTTATTTGTGTGGGTGTAGGCCTACTAACTGCTTTTGTTTTCAAGTATCTTGGCCACGTCTGGATGCTGTTTTGCCACCAATCTGGCCTGGATCTGCAGCTGTTTGTCTCATTAAATGTCCCCTTCCTGGTGTCTATGATAATAACATTAATATGAGGGTTGTTTTTTTTTTTTTTGTTTTTTGTTTTTTGCAATCTTTCCTCCAGCTATCAAGGCACTAGTCTTGTCATATACGCTTATTAATATGAGGGTGGTGTATAGAATCATGCCACACTTTTCAGAGGAAACAATAACTACAAGTGTTTGGAGTATGCAAAGGGTTCATTTATTCCATTAAATCAGTTACATGTATAGCATGTCAGTGTGTATGTACATGGACTGCTTGTTAATTTTTTATTATTTCCATTTTTTTTTGTAACACCACAAATCTACAGCCTCTAGTGACAAAAAAAATAAAATAGAGCAATACTGCAATAAATGAATCAATAAAAATAAATAAATACCTCTACATTGATTGATTAATGTACGTATATGACTTACATAATCAAAGTAGAAGACGACTTTATTGCTATATGCCTCTGCCCGGTGCAATGTCGGGACCTGTCCTGACTGTGCGTACCCCCTAAGGACGTCATTTGTGATGACGTAACCAGTTGGTGTCTCCATCTCAAGAACAGCCATGCCTGTCCTCTCACTGATATCTGGCCGAAGCCACCTGTAACAAGCACAACGATTGGCTAATTCATGGCCACAAATACGAAACTCTTTCAGTCTTAGTACTTGTGCTTCAGACTGATTTGATTTATGTCAATAGTGAATGCACAATTCAGAAGCGAGAATAGCAATGTTTCAATTAAGCAATTTTGATGGAAATCATTCATTTTGATAGAAGTCACCAATAATCAAACAAAACAAAAATTGCAATCGGTTATAATCATTTCACAAAAGTGCTTGAATATAAGACAGATTAAGATCATAATAATTGGTACAACTGTAGAATGAATGTAACACACACTCCAGTCCAATCAGATGTTGGATTGATAGATGTGACATGTACAACTAAATAGGACTCATACTGGACCCATTCAGGAGAAAATCTCCAACTTCCTAATATTTTGGATGGCAGGGAATAAGATATATGAGGACTGTGATGTTCATGTGCTTGGCTGGCTTAACATATACATGCACAGACTGAAGTGGTCCTGTGAACTTCAAAATAATATCATCCATCACCACTGTTAATAGCATCTACATATCTCCCTTACCAATTTTTCTGAACTTTGAGAATTTGTTAAAAATCAAAAAATGACAGCACTACCATGTAATGAACAAAATTTGGCAGAGATCAAGTCCATGTATATTTCTAAAAATTTTAAAGAGGATCCAACTTGTGGTTTGAGAAGGAAGTCAAAGAAAAAAAAGTGCACAATTTTTAAGGATTCACCCCATGGGGGGACCCTTTCTGTTTTCGGGTTGCCTGTCCATCCATCTGGATGTGCACATTCTCCTTACCCCGATATCTACAGAATGCCCCCATGTACTTTGCTCTAATTTGCAAATATGCTCATCTTACCTAGCAAGATGAACTGATTAGATTTTGGTGTCACCATGACCTAATTTGAGCAATGGCAGCCTAATTACATGCTTGTTAGGGTTCATTACTGCAATATCTCCAGAATGCTCCAATGTATTTTGCTCAAATTTGGCAGTATGCTTATCTAGCATGCTAAGATGAACTGATCAGATTTTGGTGTCACCATGACCTAATTTGAGCAAATGGCAGACCCTTCAGTCAACACTTTGCATTGAAGGTATGTCTAGTTTAAAAAGTAAAAAATAATCATAATGCCACCTGTTGAAAAATGTACAATCTCGAGGTACCCGGTAAGGTCCCTATGCAATTACAAGGCAATTAGATTAGCGGTTTCAGAGAATAAGATTTTTAAAGATTTTACTGACAAATGAACAAGAAAATTTGTAAAAAAATCTTACTATCACTGGAGCGTGACCATTTGAACAAAATTGGTAGACACCTGCCCAAGGTGCATCCCCCACCAAGTTGAAGTGAATCTGGTCAACGGTTTGGAGAAGTGAAAAATGTAAATTTCCATTACAAACACCATTGACTTACAACTGAAGGTAATAAATAGGTACCTGAATTGAAAAATTAAATCTAGAATCAGGGATCCAGAGTATCACCACCCAGTGAACAGTTTTGTTTAACCCTCCAAGAAGCTAAATTTCCACCAAGTTTTAGAGCATTATGAGTAACAGCTTTGGAGAAGAAGTCAAAAATAGCAAAAACACAAAAATTCACACAAAAACCACAGAACCACTGGTTGAACAAATTAAGGTCTAGGGGTCCCCAGAAGTGTCCCCATGCAATTTCAAAGTAATTGGCTGAGCAGTTTTGAAGAAGGTTTTCTTTTAAGATTTTGCAAAAAAATCCATACAAAATAAACCAGAGTCATGCCCAGGGGCATGAATGTCTCGTCAGCGTCATTCAAACCACTCCGAAGTTTTTTGTTGAGGGACGGGCGTCCGGAAAGTGACTGCTTAGTATCACCAACAGCTTATGCTGGCGAGACAAAAAATCATTGCACCATTTGAATAAACCTGGTAGTGGGCCAAGCAAGGAACACTCCCACCCAGTTTGAAGTGAATCTGGTTAATGGTTTTGGAGAAGAAGTTGAAAATGTGAATTTCCATTGACTTACATGATAATCAATAGGAATGCATACAATTACCAACAGGCACCTAAATTAAAAAAATTGTTAAAGATCAGGGATCCAAAGTATCCCCACCTGGTGAACATTTTGTTTAATGCTTCCACAAGCTATATTTCCACCACTTCTCAGAACAATCTGAGTGATGGTTTGGAGAAGAAGTCAAAAACATCGCACCACCATCTGTTGAACAAATTATCAAAGGTCTAGGGGGCCCCAGAAGTGTTCCTATGCAATGTTGAAGCAATTGTTATGGTGGTTCTGGAGAAGATTTTTGAAGATTTTGCCAAAAAAATTAACAACAAATTCATTGAAAATGTAAAAGTCATTAGAGCATAACCATTTGAACAATTTTGCAGAGATCGACCCAAGGTAAATCGCTACCAAGTTTGAAGTGGATCTGACTGATGGTTTTAGAGAAGAAGAGATGCTGTCAACATTCTCATTCAACAGTGTTCAACTCATGTTGAAATTAAATCAGAACATTCAGGCAGAGAAAACTTCACATCCATTTCAATTTTGGCCACGTTCAGTGAATCAAGGTTTAATTTAAGAGTAAAAATCAGTTGTACGATATGCAAACAGTTACCGTGAACACACTGTCAGGTTGTATATGGAGTAGTTCTTTCCTTGGAAGACTGCCTCCTCCACTCTGACATCAAAGTAGCGCCCAGTCGCTGGCTGAGGCTCTATCAGGTGTGGCCATTCCACGTTTACCTCCGTGGCCAGCTGAAGTATTTCAAATTCACTTGTGCAGTACATGTACTGTAAGTTGCTTTAATTTTGCCGTATTCTTATTTTCACTTATTTCGCTGATGGTATAAGACCGTGAAAATAATGACACAGTGAAATAGTATTTTTGCATTGTGTGAATAGGAATTACATGTATGTCCAAAATGGTGAAATTAAATCTACAGTCAAATGTCAAAAATACAAAATACCATGACAATTTAAAGATGCGAAAATAAAGCAATTTACAGTATGTGATGAACAAAATAGTTGGCAAAACAAGTCATAACTTCCTAACTATTGCAGTCATTAAATTATTTATGTATGAAATAAACCAAGAGACATTTATATAAGATCACCCCTGCTACCAGCAAAATGGTCCTATACTGCAGGTGGTCTTAAAATGGAGGTATTTTGGCAAATATCCCAAGTGTATTCCAAGTGTGGTCCTAAAAGAACACGATCTCTCATGCGAGACAGTCTTTACAGCTGATACCTTCCTTGCATCCAATGCGAACATGTCTAGTAGGGTTGATTGCTACCCCAAGCAGAAATTTATCATCACTGTCAGCAAATATTTCCAACAACAACAAGCACCTCTACAACTGGAATAAGCCTTCAAGTTTACTGGGCCATTGCAATAGCATAGACCTGCCGTCAGGAAACCAAACCGTAGAGAAGCAAATTCTGAGTGAAACATTGTTGTCCACTATTCATTATCTATATTGTTCTGTGACCACATCTATGCCATTTCCTTTTCAAGAACAATCACACTCATGCCAACAGTTTTCAACAGAATGGGCTGGTTCCGCCTGCACAAATATAATGTTGGGATCTTCAGTGGATGCCACTAACACTCGTTTTGCAGCCATTTAATCCTTTGCAAGTTGTACAGAAGCAAACGTGTCCTACAAGACCAAGGTCTTGACAATTAAGTCTCTCAGTGCCAAGTTTTGGACTGATTCAACAGTTTTTAGCCAAGGAAAGCTGTTGACCTGGACCATTATATTCTATGGGACTATAGACATGCTGGTACTTGAATGAAAGCCTTTTTTACAAAGAATATTAATACAGTATTTGTTTGGTGATTTGGAAAAGTACATTTTAAGTACTTCAGCTTTAGTCACAGTTGACAGTGAAAGAGTTTAGGTAACAAACTCTGTGGTGCCTACAAGAGGTAGATGTATTACTTATCAGGGTACACTTGGACTTCCCCTACTGTTGTGCATACTCCCTTTCGAAGTGGCTGCTGATGTGGTAATTTGTAGTTGACTTTGTCATCAGTACTTACCTGCATGAGAGCCATTCCACTGCCCTTGGCAACGCCTCTTATGCTGCCCCACACCTTGTCTCTAGGAACCTACAACCACAGACAATGCTTCATTTTTATAACATAAAAGCCCTCTGCACACTTAACAGAAATGATACAATGATACTGCAGGTAATACACTGGTAATACAATAATACAGCAGGTAATACACTGGTAATACAATAATACAGCAGGTAATACACTGGTAATACAATAATACAGCAGGTAATAAACTGGTAATACAATAATACAGCAGGTAATACACTGGTAATACAATAATACAGCAGGTAATACACTGGTAATACAATAATACAGCAGGTAATACACTGATAAAGTGTACTTATTTTTCTGTGTATACACACAGCAACAGACTTGAGCGTTATCCACCAAGGCAAGAAAACACAAACATCTTGATCTATAATAATTTATGCCAATATAAGAACATTTAGGCAATTGTTTACAACGGCTTAATAATGCCATGGTATAAAATCAGTACCACATTCAAGATAGCACTATGGCTAACCAAGGTTTGCATCCTGGCTTGGTAATGTGCATGATCAACCATGGGCTGGCAATGGTGGCAATTACTGTTCACAGTAAACCATGGTTAACCACAACCGATAACTGACAAATCATCACTGACCATACCCTCGAGTGGTTCACTAATGTACAATTACAACAACAAGGCATATTGCCCCACTTTGGGGTTCAACTCACCTCAACAATTTGCATTTTCTGCCAGTTGGTTTTGTCCAGGCGGACTTTCCTGGTATAATTGCTGACTGTGGCTTCGACAGTGACCTCTATGTTGTACACGGAACGATCTGTATTCTTACTTGCCAATGTTGTAATTGCCTCCAAAGCTACAATGCTGTCCTGAAATTCAGAAGCAGAGAAATACCACTAATACCCTCTTGCCTCAGTGGGGTTGACAAAGTCAGGTAAAATAATGAAGAGGAAGGTGTGCAATGTGACAATGATGGACCCCTGTACTAAAGTGACAATTTTAACAGTCAACAGAGCTAAATTTCAAATAAATAATAATTAATGACATAGGAACAGCATATCCATGAAGCCGCCTGTGCAATGCTTATGATGGCTATCAGACAAGTGCAACAGTGTATGTTAACAACAGATGGAGCCACCAGTATACTTCCACCAAGCAACCAACAAGTGCTGGTGCAGCCTCCCTGGCGGATAGCCCAACCTATTTCCTTTGATTGGTCAATCATTGCCCACGGTAAGTGGTACAAATGTATGTCATAAAATACGTTGCTAGGTGGCTATATTCGTTGGTGACATAGCCTATACTACTGTTGGTAGTTGTTGTTCATTAGTTAAGCTCAATGCCTCGTGTAAATTAATGGCACAACTGAGGTACAGGTTCCTACACCAGGACAAACAACACATTCAAGTCCATCCCCTGCCAAGTAAGAGAATTATTGAAGAACTGAACTTCCTTTCCACTGCATTCATCATGCAGTGTGTGTTTGCACTTTTTGACAAGCATTTTTTATGATATCAAGGGAGTTCAGTTCTTATATTTACATTAAACATGAATTTCTATCAATATTAAAGGTAAAATTGCAATTAGCATTTGATTCACAGCAGCTTTGGGCTCATTTTTACAAGATACTTTTCTGTTTTGTTCATTACAAATAGTGGGAGGAGCCAAGTAGGCATGGCTACCTAATGGTTGCCTAGCAAAACAACAATTAACATATGGTGTGTGTGTGAGCTATTGTATTCACAGCAAGTTGAACTCCAATTCTGTCCCTATTCTTTAAATGCTAACGAAAATAGCAAATGTAAATATACCTGAGTAGATGCTTGTCCAGCAAAGGAATTTCGCATGCTTTGTAACCATTTCATAATGGGTTCGCTGGCATCCACCATGTTTTTGCGCATGTAGGTCAGCATGGCATAAGATGAGGCAGCCACTGCATAGCCCTCATTATCGTACAACTTACGGGGCAGGTAATTTATGATGTTGTCAATCACTTTGACATCATTCTGAGGAACTTCTTTGTCTGCCCAGTATAAATGCTCACCTGTGGACAGATGTAAATAAAACAATCTTCAGTCACCTACCCTTACTTCAGGGCACCAGAGGTCATGCTATGAGTGAACTCGTTGATCAATTCGGGCCATCATACAGTAAATTTGACCCTTAAAGTGCCAATTCAATTCAATTCAATTCATTTATTTGACCAATATAATACAATATAGTATAATTCATAAGTATATTGCATCAATAGGAATTAACAATCAATCTGATAATTTATTTCTTCAAAAACATGGACGTGGTCAGGAGACTCATATTAAGATTCTTCAACAATCGCTAGCATATGAGCCACCCAAATAAAGTTTGTTTAATGATTATATATTACCATGGTGACAACACACAAATATATAGATATCTTGAAGGCACAGATTTCCCTGCTGCACATTATTGATAATAATATGGCAATTAAACATTTAAATAGTCATATATGCATTGCATATATAACAATTAGTGATGTTACATATAGACTCATATTTTTGTATAAAATATTGTTTGATATATATTTTAAAACCTGAATAACTGTGTGTGTGTACTTTACTTTTCACTATGTCTGGTATTTCATTCAAAGTCTGTACAATCTGGTGTCGAACACATTTTTCAGCAAATCTATTTCCAGCTCTTACTCTGAAAATGTCTTTCCTTCGTGTATCATGTTTGTGTATGTCAGTTATTTTCATGACAGGCATGCTCAAGAAATATATAGGTAATTCATTATTAAAATATTTGTAATAGAATTTTAAGAGTTGTCCTTTGTGTATATCTTCGACTTTTAACAATTTTCTTTCTTTAAAGATAGGTTCTGTATGTGTAAATATAATGCACATACAGAACCTATGATTAATGATACGTACTGCCCTTTTTTTGTATATTGAAAACTCTGTCAATCTTAATGGCCCCAGGCAAGGAGACCATAGTTAATTCTAGAAAGTACTAATGCGGTATAGATTGTTTGAAGTGTGTCTTTCCGTATAAAATCTTTTAATCTGTTCATTACACCAACTGTCTGAGACCTTTTAGAAGCTACAATTTCTTGATGTTGGTTCCAGTTCAAATGTTTGTCAATAGTGAGGCCTAGCAAGTCAAAACTGTCAACACATTCAATATTACTGTTATCTATTTTAATGGAGGGTTTTGTAACTACTTTTTGAGGATTGTAGAATAACATAAATTTAGTTTTTCAACATTAAGAGATAATTTATCTATTTTGAGCCACAGATTAATTGTCATCAATTCTGAATTTATGTTTTGTCAGATGTCTACACTGTGATCTAAGTTTTTAGCTAAACTTAAAGTGCTTACCAGAGCAGTGTCATCAGCATAAAAAATGTAATCAAACAATGTTGATGCTGTAGCTATGTCATTAATGTAAATGATAAATAACAAAGGGCTTAATATGGAGCCCTGTGGCACCCCAGTATTAATTTCTAAAAGATTTGATTCTAAATCATTTAGGACTACATATTGTTTGCGATTGGTTTGGTAATTTTCAAACAGTGTGAGTGCAGTGTCTTTTATTCCATAATAGCTGAGTTTTTCTTGTAATATATTATGATTTAAAGTGTCAAAGGCTTTTGAAAGATCCATGTATATATTTAATGGTATTTCCCCTTTGTCCATATGTAAAAGTATTTTGTCTATTACTACCCTGAGTCAACAGCTTTCCTGGATATTTTAAGAATATTGTGCCAAAAGTGTCCCAAAGAAAGCTATTGATTTTGACCATTTACTTCTGCTGGAACTGCCAGACATGTTGATATGTGAATAAGAGGCCTTTGTGTGGCAATATGAAGGGTGGAGAAGTTCCAATGATTCAGATCAGTGTGGCCAAGGGTTCTCATTATTCAGTTGATGTAAGAAAAAAAGTCTTGTATGCATAACACACCCCAACTGAACAAAAGGGCTGTATGAACAGCCCATGCTCAGCTGACCTAGAGATTCATCACACCTGTGGCTCTGTGAACTTGGGATAGAAGCAAGGTCACCCATGTAATGAGTAAGTCTGGACCTTTATGGAAGATCACTAACATGTGCAACATCAAGGTCCAAGTTCAAGTAGTTTTCAAGTTATAGTGCAGAGTAAAATTCATGTATGTAGCACATTGACCTCAGAAATGAAGTCAAGGTCACTTCCTCCATAGAGAAACATTAATGTGCAACATGACAAGAGTAGTCACATGATCATAGGGCCACATGCACAGGAATCCAGGATGGAGCTAGTAAGGCATGATTTGAAAAACTGCCTTCTGGTGGTCACATGACCATTCTCAACCAATCAGAATCCACAATTTTGGGGTCATCAAGTGCAAAGTGAGCCAAAAGTCTTATAATCACACTACTCAAGGTCACTCATGTACCATCTGAGTGTGGCCCTCAAACAGAATCATAACCGTGTAAAACATTGAAGTCCAGGCTAAAATAGTTCGCAAGTTATCATCTGTAGAGTCAAATACACTTAAGTCAACCTGTAACCTTGAGAATGAGATCAAGATCACCCATGTTTAGTACTATGTAACTCATACTGCCATGCCCTCAAGTGTTCCTAGATGCAATTTTGAAGCAATTGGCCAAAAAATGAAAAAAAAATCACAAAAAATCCAAAGCTCATGGGCGCGTGACCATTTGAAGAAACTTGGCAGAGACTCACCAAGGTATATCCTCACCAAGTTTGAAGTGAATCTAGTCAGTGGTTTTGGAGAAGAAGTCGAAAACATGAATTAACATTGCAGTCCCCATTCACTAACATAGTAATCAATAGGACTGTGTGCATTAACTGGTAAGTACCCAAATTTAAAAGTTCATTAAAAATCAGGAATTCACAGCAATGCCACCTTGTGAACACCTTTGTTTGGCCCTTCTACAATGAGCATTTCTGCCAAGTTTAAACATAATATGAGTGACGATTTTGGAGAAGTCAAAAATAGCGCTATCGGTTAAACAAATTCATTTGTCAAACAAATTAAGGTCTCAGGGTCCCCAGAAGACTCCCTAAGCAATTTCAAAGCGATTGGCCAAGCAGTTTTGGAGAAGATTTTTTTTAAGATTTGGCTAAAAATGAAACCCCCAAAAATCATAAAATATCCAAAAATTACTGCGTTGTGACCATTTGAACAATTTGGTAGAGACCCACCCAAGGTACATTCCCACCAAGTTTGTGGTGAATTCGGCCAGTAGTTTTGTAGCAGAAGTCGAAAATGTGAATTGGGGACACAGAAGGATGAGGAACAGACAGATGGACAACAGATACCTAACCACCACATAACCTCAGCTGACTGACAAGTCAGCTGAGCTTACAATCCGGGACCAAGATAACCTGCACTTCTTTCCATATTTCTTTTAACATGTTTTTCGGGGAAGTCACAATTACATATATGTGAGAAGCAGATCTGAAAAACCAATGTCATTTAAGCTTTCACATAATTAAAATTAAATATGCGAGATATGTGTGAAATACACCAATGCCCCATTTCACAATTTCAGCAAAGAACAGAATTCTTCCAATGGAAACAGCACATCTACTGACCTACTACTCTCTTTGTGTCCTGCACTTCTACTGACCCACTACTCTCTTTATGTCCTGCACTTCTACTGACCTACTACTCTCTTTATGTCCTGCACTTCTACTGACCTACTACTCTCTTAATGTCCTGCACTTCTACTGACCTACTACTCTCTCTATGTCCTGCACTTCTACTGACCCACTACTCTCTTTGTGTCCTGCACTTCTACTGACCTACTACTCTCTTAATGTCCTGCACTTCTACTGACCTACTACTCTCTCTATGTCCTGCACTTCTACTGACCCACTACTCTCTTTGTGTCCTGCACTTCTACTGACCTACTACTCTCTTTATGTCCTGCACTTCTACTGACCCACTACTCTCTTTATGTCCTGCACTTCTACTGACCCACTACTCTCTTAATGTCCTGCACTTCTACTGACCTACTACTCTCTCTATGTCCTGCACTTCTACTGACCTACTACTCTCTTTGTGTCCTGCACTTCTACTGACCTACTACTCTCTTTATGGCCTGCAGCTTTTGGAAGGCCTCTGCATTCTTTACGCTGCCGGTGAGCTCTAAAGCGTAGGCGACAATGGCCGTCTGGAAGGGATCCGTTAGGTGAGGAACAATCCTCTCCAGGAACTGGGTGGCTTTCATCTTGGCGGTGTTTTTACAATGTTCGGCTTCCTGTCAAAGAAGACACATGACGTGCATATACAGACATTGCTTTAGCAAACAGGTTACCAAGTCATACCAACACCACCTAGAGTGACCATACTTTGACAAATGTAAAAAGCCTGTTTTAATTTTGGCTTGCCTGTGATGGAAGTATCACTTTATATCAAAGAGGAGAATGTTTAAGGTGCCTGCTCTTACTTAGGGTTAATATAACATAGTGGTACAAAAATTGCCACTGTGTCTCTGTTTTCGTAAACAAGCCCATCGATGTATACATTTTTAATTTTGTCAATGTGTGTAGTTTCTTTGCTTGTGAAAATAAATATTCTAAGATTAATTTGTAAAATGTGAGGGGCATTTTATTCAAGGGGTCCGATTTACACTTTGAGAAAGGATCACAACAAAACTTTTGGCATAAAAAGTTGAAATCAACAGTCATGTAAAAAGGATAGTATAACTTTGGTAACCATTTTTTTTTGTGTTTCGTTAAAAGGAATGGTTTTTATGCTATTGAATTTGTAAGCATCTGCAATTAACATCAATAACTTTTTCCATTTTCGAGCTCAAAAAGTAGCATTTAAATCTGGAATATTGCCAAAAAAAAGTGGTTACCAATGGTATACTCTTGATTTACATAGCTGAAAATTTCACAAAGATTCATCCATCCAGTTTTGAGTGAGGCTTTCTCAAAATTACCAAGTCTCGTAAAAATTTGGTTTGGAGATATTCACTGTCAAAGATAACCAAGGAGATTTGCTGACTTTAATTGTTCACAAATGACATCTGCTCAGGCCATTATGACTAAATACTAGTCCCTTCAACTCTGTCATAACTTTGACCTACACAATTACAAACAATATAGTGGTTTTAATCAGCCAACTGTGAAATAATCTGCTCACCTGTAAAAGCACATGCAGTGAGGCTTTGACTGTGAATGGTTACCTAAACATTACCATTAGTGACCACATTCAGCAGCCAATTAACTGATTGACTCCATAAAGCTTGTACTGACAGAGGGACACTTTTTCATCTTTAAGTTTTGCATAGAAGTGAACATGTTACAGTGAAACTATTTGCCATTGATAAAGATTAGTTCTTCATCATCCCAAAAATAACAAAAGCTCAATTTCGCTGATTTGAAGGTCGTAGGTAAGCTGCAGCATCCTTAATGAGTTTTATATTGTACTTATGTACCATATTAATTCTTTCAGTTTCATGTTTTGTCAACACCATTCCTCAAAATGCTTTGGGCTCAATGCATCCAAAGCCCCCTAAGGAAAGCTGTTGACCTGGACCGTGTTGATGTCTGCTGAAACTGTCAGCAAAGCTGGTATTTGAATGAAAGTTGGGTTTTCAAGAAATGTGAATCTGGCATTGTAACAATGCAACTTCATTATAGCGACACTCGGACATCTGACATGCATGTATTCATGCACTGACACACCTTACAAGGAACAAAAAGTGCATTTCTTGGTGTTATTTGATTCCTTTATCTGACATATTCAGTTATCTGACACATTGGCAGAGAACAGATGGTGTCGTTATGATGAGTTTTCACTGTATTTCAGTTCAACGCATATTAAGCTTTGCAGAAACTGGTGATGAATGAGCTACAACTTGTTACATGTGCCACGTGCCCCAATGGCAGTGCACTGCCTAATTCTCAACAAGGTGGATCAACATTTATCCTCTTCTCTGAAATTGCAGAGGAATCAAAGTCTGCAACACTATGAATTTCATCTCACATCAATTTGATTTTATAAACATATTTTATCATGGACATATAATATATCTGTATTATACATCCATGATTTTATTAAGCAATTAGAGAAAAGTGACATAGTGCACAACTGACCTGTTTGCACAGAAAACACTTTGAAGCTTTTCCTTGCTATTAATTATTAATAGCCACAATTGATGGATATAATCCTCTATCTGACAGCAATGCTGCTGATATTGAGGCATAGGGTTGACCCCCAGGGTCAAACCAGTCGTCATTCAGAATGGATACGTCAAACCTTGCATGACATGCCATAGCTAATGCACGTCACTCTAACCTGCCAAGACGGCAGTTAGACCGGTAGATCAGTTCGACGCCTAGGTGCTATATTTGTGACGTTGCCTCACAGCATGTAGCAACGTTACCCCCTTGCTATATAAACAAGCGACGTAAAAGTGTTTTCAAATGTCCCCTGATGAGTTCATAGAGAACGAAACTGGTCGGGACTCCCCTGCTATAGGCATCCCTCGCCACTGGTCTCGCCTGGTTTTTTATCAATTAGAGAAAAGGGCTTTGCCCTATCAAACTCTTCTCGCGAAACTCATATTTTGCATGTTACATGTACAGGTGTCATTGAATAGGAGCCATAATAACAATTCTCCTGGGCAACATGGACAGCAGGCTGTCTCACATATTTATCACAAGCTGGGCCTTACATCACACCCCTCCTTTGCTACAAATAGGGGTACAGTGGTTCTCCCAATACAAGCCCCCCCCCCCCAACTGACCAGAGACCACCCCTTTCATGAGGCCACATTCCTGATGCACTTGGGCTGACCTTATACAAGGATAACCACTGTAATGCCATATGTACTTACTCCCGTGATTCTGTCAGCCTCTGATAGGGAGATTAACACATGAGCTGTCAAAGATACGTTCCAATGCATTGTCTCCCCATCAAGTTCAAATGGCTCAGACTGCAAGAAAATGTAACAACATAAGCTGTGCATCTGAAACAGACCATAAATATCTGAGGGCAAAGGTCAAATCAATATCACACTGTACATCAGAGTATGAACTGTTTATATGTGCAGGAAAGGTTCGCATGAGGAAACCCAGGTTCTCCAATTGTTGATTAAAATATGTTTAAAACAAAAACAATTTACAACTTATTATTTTTCACCAGTTTAACTTGCCAGGAAAGCAGATCAAGCTCTCTGTTACTCTGTTATCTCAACAACACTTGGGCAGCCGCAAGACTACAAGATTCTATTTTGAGCATGATCCAAAGTTGTAGAATCTCAATTGATGCAAATTAGGCAAATACACAAAATTAAAATCTTGAATAGCTTCAAAACTATTATAGATGGTGGTGTCATTGAAACTTCAGTTTATAAGTTTGGGATATGGCTACATCTAATGAACAAA
The DNA here is from genome assembly GCA_964020975.1 of Hermodice carunculata. Taxonomy (NCBI): domain Eukaryota; kingdom Metazoa; phylum Annelida; class Polychaeta; order Eunicida; family Amphinomidae; genus Hermodice; species Hermodice carunculata. The sequence goes on along the minus strand of CAXHWN010001632.1, from coordinate 983 downwards.
GAACCAAATCTGTAGCATTTTGATTTATGCAAATTAGGCTAATACACAAAAATTAGATTATGTTGAACAATGGCGAAGTGCAGCATTTCAGTCTGCTCTCATTTTGAAGGCACCTGGACAGATTTGCGGTGAAGCAAATCTTCTTTTTTATAGTTTCAGATATCTTCCACTGAATTAGATATCCTGAAATATGTCTTTTATAGTAAACACAGCCCACCACGAGGTCTAAAGGACATGAATATATTATCGTGTACATAGCTACCCGTAGCTTCCTGTCGTACACTGGTCCTGTCTGGATGAATGCTCCACTGGTTTGGTTCTGTTGTTGACACATCCACAAAACCATCTCATTGAGCAGGTCAATGGGGATATAGAAGTTTTGTTCCCAGTCTTTCTCATTGGCTGTATGGAGTATGTGTAGCACAAATGATGTCATCCTGGTCAAGCAGATAAAGGAAACAGCACTTGACCAATCACCATCATATACACAGACAACGCAATGTTAACATGTTTCTCATTGGCTGAATGAAGCGTATGCAGCAGAAAGGATATCAAACCTGATCAAGAATATACTTACTGGCCAGACTTCAGCAAAAGTTTTAAAACTTTTCAAAGGAAGCAGGACATTGAGGCTTACTTCAAGCCACAGTTTTAAGTGTACCAACTCACCAAATAAGCCTAAAATATTTAAATCACAAGAGGGCACCACTGGTCAAGAGAGAGCCCCTGAACCCTCCATGCATATCTGATTTGTCACATGATATCAGGTGACATCAATTCTGTTGGCAGGTAGCGCCGCCTAGTGTTTTAAGCATTTTTTGCTCATCCAATCAATAGTGATCGAAAGACAATTAACTCACCATACACTGGGCGTCCACACTGGGTAATCCCTGAAGACAGAAAATGATCCGTCTGTCATGCTCTTGTAACTCAGCAGTCGTTGCAAAGCTAAAAACATCAAAACAGGTACTGCTTTAAAAAAT
>CAXHWN010001631.1:0-15000 GCA_964020975.1 Hermodice carunculata | reverse complement strand
ATATTTTTTTCAAACAAGACATGGGTTTTGTTATTACAGCAAAAGTGATTGAAGGTGGCCGAAGGGTATTTTGTTCTTTGAATGGTACTTTTGGGGGGGGGGGGGGGCAAAATGTGAAACAAAAAAATCTTCTGAAACTGCTTCACCAATTGCCTCGACGCTGTGTCAGGACGATTTGTTGGGCACCCAGTACCATCAGACCTTAACTGTTCACCAGATGATATTTTCGTATCTTACAGGCATTAGTCTGTCTTTCCATCAACAACTCATATTTGTTACTTCTCCAAACTGGTTTGCCAGATCTACTTCAAACTTGATGATGATGTACACTTGGTTGCACTTTACCAATTTTGTTCACATAAATGGTCATATTCCATTGATTTTTGGGATTTATGTATTTTTTGGCAATATCTTTAAAAAAATCTCTGAAACCACATAGCTAATTGTTTCAAAGTAGTTCAACATGGTGGCTTAGCTCTTTTTCTTTCTTTTTTTTTTTTTATTTTTGTGTGCATTATTTTCAACTTGGTCAGAACCATCAGTTGACTGTGCTGACACTTGGTGCAAGTGTAATTTGTGCAAGGATCCAACAAAATTGTTCATTTGACGGCGATAGTCTGTATCCCAGACTTTTTTTTAGATATTTTCAATTTGGGTACATGGCGGTTAATGCATACATTCCTATTGATATCCATGCAAGTCAATGGGGATTGCAATGTCAGTTCACGTTTTTGACCTCTAATCCAAAACTGTTGACCAGAGGGTATGGATGCACCTTGGATGGGTCGATAGTAAGTAGTTTCCTCAAGTGGTCATAGTCCATTTTTTTTTTTTTTTTTTTTTTGGCAAAATCTTGAAAATATTTATCCAGGAGCACTGGGTTAAGTGCTTTGAAATTGCACAGGGGCACTTTTGGAGGCCCCTATATCTTTATTTGTTCATCAGGTGGTGCTGCAGTATTTTCCTATTTTTTATTAATTTTTGTATGTCTTCACAATTTTCGTTTTCTCCAAAACCTTTGTTCAGTTTGTGCTGAAACTTGGTTGAAATGTTCCTTCTGAAATGGTCAAACAGAATTGCCTACTTGGTGGTGATATTGGTTATCCCTGATTTTTAACTTATTTTTTAATTTGGGTACTTGTAAACTAATGCACACATTCTGATTGATTACTATGTCAGTTAATGGGGATTGCAATGTAATTTACATTTCCAACTTCTCTAACAATGTTAGCCAGATCTACTTCAAGCTTGGCAGGGATTTACGTACCAAGCTTAAGTGGATCTGGCCAACAGTTTTGAAGAAGTTGTTGTTTGTACAAAACAATCATGAGCCAATGATTTGGAAAAGTTTTTCAATGATTTTTGTTCATTTTTGACAAAATCGTTTTAAAAAAAATATCTGCTGAAACCACTTGGGCAATTACTTCACATTTGCATAGGGACATGTGTGGGCATCCCAAGAGCTTAATTTGTTTTTTCTGTTATTTGATGAATTTTCGTGTCTTTTCACTATTTTCCAATTTTTCTCCATAACAGTTTCTCAAGTTATAAATGTGATGGAAATATACCTTGTGGAAGGGTCAAACACACTTGTTCACTTGGTGATTTTGCTGAGAATCCCTGATTTTTAACAAATTCTTACCTCGGCTTACTTGGCGGTCAGCTGAGGTCATGTGGTAGATCTTTATCTGTCGATCTTTGTCCATCATGCATCCACTGTCAACAATTTAAGTTTTTGACTGTTTCTCCAAAACCGTTGGACAGATCCTCTTCAAACTTCATTGGGATCTATCTTGGGTGGGTCTCTAAATTTGAAAATGGTCACACTCCAATGATTTTTAATGGGGGGGCAGGCATTTTTGGGTAAAATCTTCAAAAATCTTCTCCAGAACCATATCTCAGATTGTGCTGAAACTATGAAAATGTACCTTGTGCAAGGGTCAAACAAAGCTGTTAATTTGGTGGTAATACTATTACTGTGATTCCCTGATTGTTTTTTAATGAATTTTTCTATTCAGGTGCTTTTCATTTGATACATTTATTTCCTATTAATTATGCAAGTCACTGGGGACTGCAATGGTGATACACATTTTAAACACGTCCAAAGCAGTCAACCAGATTCACTTCAAACTGGGTGCGGACATACCTTGGTTGGGTCTCTACTGAGTTTGTTTAACAGGTCATGTTCCAGTGGGTTTTTTTGTATTAGTATTATCATTTTGGAGGCAAATTGAACAATATTCTCTGAAACCACCCTGTCAGTTACTTCAGTTAATGCATAGAAACCCTGCTAGTTTAGTGGTAACAGTATCCACGGGAGACTGATCTTCTGGTAAGATATGTGGCTTCCAAATCCATGTACATACATAGAATTACTTATAGACTAGGCTTACTGGTATTTGAATGAAAGTATCTTCATGAGGAATTTTAATCTTTTAACCATTATACATTTAATGGTTGTGAGAAAACGACTAGCCATGATTAGCACTTTACCAGTTAATAGCTAGAATTTGAATTGGTGGTATAAAGAAATCAATTACTTTGCCAGAACTTCAAATTTGTAATGTCAAGAAACAAATTCTTTATTAATTGGTTATTCATATCAATAAATACAGAATGAACAGCAAAGTAGCTTTCAGCATATATACATATACTTAAACTGATTTGATATCATCAGAATGTTTTAACATATGACCACTAAATTTCTAGATGGACCATCAGATGTTACCAGCTGAAATTTTTAAAATATACCCCAGGACTAAATTATAAAACATTTTAACAATATGTTTAAATCCATAGGATATCAGTGTTTTCCCTACATTATAAGCTCAAAGGTGGGCCACCTTTCATCTTTTCTTCACCACCTTTCACCTTTCTACCACCTTCCTCCTTTTTCATTAAAAAGTAGGTCATTGTGGTAACATTTATGTAACATTTGATCAAAATTTTTTATTGAACAAGAAATTCTGGGGCACTGTCAGATTCACCACCTTTCTGCTTTCCAAAACTAGGGCAAACCTAGGATATTTTTAAATATTTGAAGACATGTCAAGATATTGAATAAGATAATGTCCGGTAATGTATGGATACACGGGTCTCTTCTTTCAAGGACCACACCTAGGGCAAGCCTCAAAGTGGCCACATAATGCAGGTGGTCTCAATAAAGGTGACATAACATGGATATGATAGCACTTAAGGCTTGATTAATGTAGTCTGAAAATTTGGGTGGTCTCTTATCATAAAATGAACAGCTACCCATTTGGGTCAAGATTAGAAGGCGCCAGTGCTCTGGCCCATGAAGCGCTAAATTTAGCTCCGTATTACTATCACATTTTGTTTCTTCGTTGAATACCAGTATGAAGGTTACACTGTTGGAGTATTACATTTTTTAGAATTAATTCAGTCTTAGCGTCTTGTTACTTTGTTGCATTTTCCTTCAGGCCTGTGCACCCACAGACCTTGACCAAAGTAAGTTGTTGCCAGTAATTACAACACCGTGTACCTGAGTGTCCTCTGTTTGAGACAGCTACAGTGAACCGGGATTCTTGGTGGTAATTAAGACAGGATGGTACTGACTGGAACAGAAAGCCCATTCAGATGCATCATTTCATTGTTACAGTCCTGTATGGCTAGCTTGATTAGTTAATGGCAGATGAATGAATTGGAGACCCTGAGTATGATAAAACCTTGGCAATTAATGATGAAGAAACTGAGACAGCCACATCCACGATGGATGGTATTAAGTGCAACATATTTGTTCCTGCTCTGAGTTATGCTACGCCGCATGAATAGTGACACATGTTGTGCAGACGGGGGGACATCTCCTTAGTAGGTTTCATTGGCTGCGTGAATATGTTCTTGTTATCTGTTGACAGGCATTCAGTTCTGTCCTATCCCCCATTAGTTACTACAGCCTGTAATAATGGGCTCTTACTAATTGAGAAGGAAATGTGTAAATAAAGCGACATCGATTGGGAGACGGCATAATAGCAAATACGATGGCCAAATGCAGTGCAAATTGGTTTATGATAAAGTTTACATTTTCGCATGTTGCATATTAAGTCTCAATTTCCTAATGGCCTATGTTTTTACTTTACACGAGCGAGTCATGGTGTTCCAAGCGGAACTGGCAACTCCGTATTTCCCCTTGCAGGGAAAACATGACATATGAAGAAGGGACACTGAAAAATGAGACATTAGCTAAATGGATTATCTAACCTTTGTGTACATTTTGTAGGCATTCATCACTCAGCTTTTTCACAGCAATGCGATTATTTTCCATTGAGAAGTGATCAGGTCATGTGTGCGAGTGGTTAGCATGATTGATGGGATTTGGTAGAGTGAAGGGTGCATAAAAAGCAACAGTCGTCAGGCCTCGGCGACGTCTTTAGTTCTCGGCACTGCATTGTTTTTGGAGTAATAAACCATGGACCACTTTTCATTAACTTGGAAAATGTAAAACAATTTTCCATCAGGGATGTTAATATTTTAAGTGCACTTGTCAGTGAGGACTGAAATTGCAAGCAAAGTTGGTTCTGGCCAGTTCCTGTCTGTCTTTTCTATCTTAGACCCTGCAACTGTAAGGTTGATTATTGTTGGTTATGTCTTGCCGTGATTGGCTTTATGGCCGTACTTTGCAAGATTGAAATCTTTATTTGAATCATGCAGTTACAAAATTTGAGATATTTGCATGAATATAGAAGCGTTGAGTCCTGCTGCATCATGCGTATAATGAAGTTGAGAAAGATAAGTGAACATACATGTGGTAAAAAACTTGCTGAATGACAGAAGTTTTCTCAACATATGTGCCAATGGAATATGACCAGGCAAACTGAATTGTTGGTTTCCGTAACAAAAAGAAAATTTCATTCCTCCCTTCCCTTCCCTTCCCTTCCCTTCCCTTCCCGCCTTCCTTCCTTCCTTCCTTCCTTCCTTCCTTCCTTCCTTCCTTCCTTCCTTCCTTCCTTCCGTCCTTCCTTCCTTCCTAACAAACAAACAAACAAACTTTGGCTATAAATGAATATCAGAAAAGTAAAGAGCAAATTCAGAGCTGAAAATGAAAGGAACAAGTGCTTTTGAGCAATAATCTCTACAAACCTGAATTGTTTATAATTTAAGCCTGTTAGAGGTATTAATGCAACAAGTTATTAACACCACAAAGAAGAATGTAATCAATCACAGTTAACAGCCCTTGTCATCAGAATAATCTCGTGTTTATAAACATGTCAATCACAGTGAAAAAATGCCAACATTAGCCAGCATTCACAGAATGAACTGACTGCATAGACTTATCTTAAGTTTTCTTTAAAAGATTGACTTGCCAACCAATGTGGCTGGTTTGGGCAAAATAGATGGGTAATTTTGATTTGCCATTTTGTATGATATATATATACAAGACACGCATGCACATCTCAAGGGAACCCATTTAAAAAAAAAAAAAATAAAGAATGAAATCAAGTTAAATTAGTCAACGTGCTTTACATACAGTTTTGGAATGAAGAAACTACTTTGAAACTGTCTTAACTATTTTAGTGCCAAATTTTGGACCGAGTCAACAGCTTTTCTCTGGAAGGCATGCTGGTACTTGAATGAAAAGTCTTTTTGCGAGGAATACAAATCTGAGTTCCTAACGACAGTTCAGACTAGCTTGACTTTCGTAGATCGACTTCAGATGTGATTGGCACTGAAAGAGTAAAAAGACTACCATGAGGATGACCAGCTTGTGGTCTCAGAAGACAGGTGGTCTCCCATAGGAATATATAACATGAAGAGTAGGAGCATGCAAATTTGATGAGATTTTCATGCTTTAGTGAACCTTAGTGTATGTGTCATGAAAAGGTGATTTTACAAGACAGGTGGCCTTTTACACGAACAATAAATAACATGAAAAATAGAAAGTGTCTTGGAAAGGTGGTCTTACAGGAGAGGTGCTGTCTCCGTGGAGTGGTTTCTGAAGACCAGTCCCACTGTACAACGTATTACTGACAGACTGACAGAAAAAGTCCTGTCATGAATGTGGCATTAGTGAAACAGAGATCACTTTGCAGTTTGAAAAATTGCTAATCTCAGAGATTGCCAACCCACAAAAGAGCTCCAAATTTCTTTGCATTTTTGATTCATAGGAGGTACATTGGATTTGACAAAAGCCTGCTGTTTTGAAAATGCTGTCATGAACTTCTTGTTTTCTACGTTCTCAAACCCTTGATGAAAGTAGCTGTCAGGGAAACGTACAGTTGTCCCTCCTCTGAGGGACCACCTGTATTTTAAGACCACATTTCTATGGGCCCAAAGGCTATCTTTTACATGTTATTTATACCCCATTGATAGACTGACTTCCTGCTTAGTATTATCACTGGTAGACCTGTCCCAGGGAGAGTCTGTCTGAAGGAATGAACTACTTAAAGAAAATTGTTTCCTCACATACTTTTTTTTTTTTTTCGTTTCAGGCACATACACCAACAAAGTCATGTAAACATCTCAGAAGTGCTTTAATCCTTTCGTTTATTTAAAAGTTTCATTGCTATTAGAAGGCAGATTGATATTTACCATTTGTCTTCATTTCAGAAAAACAACAAGGGCTCTTTTCTTACTCGGAGCAAAGAAGCGCTGGCCAAGATTGCTGAGATGACCAAGCCAGTGACCAACCCCAATGGACCTAGAAACTCAAGGAACTTTGTCTTTTCCTCAGTCAACCCTGATGAAGTGGAAGAGAAAAAAGTCAAGGTATGACTGAACATGCAAATTTGATGAGATTTTCATGCTTTAGTGAACCTTATTGTATGTTTTCTCTCCTGACTAGTTTTGGCTTGTTAGCTTTCCCCAGGGTCCCCGGATCCCTAGAGTGAGGGCAACAAGCTGAAAATGAGTCCGGGTGGGGGAGTGGGGGATGAGACGAAAGCATACTTTAGATTCAGGTGTTGATCATCTTCACCCAGACTGGGTGCTGTTCTGTGGGGAATGCAGCAGCTTTTTATTTTTCATGCTTTAATGGGTAATAAATGGATGAATGGACACTTTTAATCAGTTAATTGCCGGTTAAACATTAAATGAGGAAATGCAATGTAGGCACACTTTTGTTTTGATGTTGACACAGTGTAAAACAAGTCACACAAGCTGCACATCATGGATCTAATCTTTCATTCTGAAAATGTAATAGTATTAATTTTGTTTTTAGAGATATCATGTTATGCTTTGATCATTTTGTCTTTTTGCTCCACTGTTAGTTTATGGAAATGGTAGAATTTGATCACCAGAACTATGTAATAGGTTACTCTACAAGTGCCACTAGCCACACAGTGCATGTTGAATTGATTTATTTTTAATTCAGCAATTAAGTTGCAGATGATCAATAAACGAGGTGCCTAGTGTTGATGGCAACCACACCTAACTTTTTCTATTTATTTGCACTGTTTCATTTTAAAGTGCTTCATTCAATCAGATTAACCAAAGTTATTTTTTTTTCTTTTATTCCCGCATGTGATGAATTATGATCCATGTATTACAATGGAACTATTTGTGTGGCTGGAATTTCTCCCGGTTTATGATGAGAACTTGAAGAGCACCATCTCCTGTAAATTACAGGCTTCATGTAGCAAATGTAATAATGGTTGTTAGTTACTCAACATGTGCTTCGCCAGGGGTAAATATTCTGTTTATGGATTTGTAATGAACACCAGCACCTGGTAATAACCTGCCTTTATATGACCCCCATGTGTGTGTGTACAGTGGTATCCCTCTTATAAGGCCACCCCATGTGCAGCCAAAAAGTGACCTTATAAGAGGGGTGGCCTCTCTTGAGGGGGAGAATTCAATGATACCATATTTTCTGCACAAGAATGCCGGCCTTTCAAGAGGGGTGGCCTGTGGTGGGAGGGGCCTTATAAGAGGGGGACCAATGTATGTATGTATGTATGTATGTATGTATGTATGTATGTATGTATGTATGTATGTATGTAATTGTGTGTGCATGTTTTTGTATGTAAAGTTATGTATATGTGTGTATATATGTATGTAGTGTATGTGTATGTATGTATGTCCATGGCTCAATGGTACCTTTTAGCTTATTATGCTGAAGTAAAAAATCTTGTAATGAGCTTTATCTGGTCACCTGCTGCTTGACCTCAGGGAACATGGCAAGAGGCCAATTGCATTAAAATTCCCAGTAGATTGAATGAATAATAATGGACCTTGTGGCTCTTTTTGTGCAGACGATGCAGCGGTCCACAAGTATCGATGGCTCCAAACCTCCACGGAAGCGGCCTCGACTGGAGCGCAGCAACACATTGTCACAAGACAGTATTTTCAACCTGTTTTAATTTGGTTTGGTTGATTTAGAGATATTCTCAGGTAGCTTTTGTCCAGCCCAATTAATTGGGGTGCAATTTTAATCCTGTCACCTTTGTCTGGGGAATCTTAAAAAAGGAACTTTGTACACTGCTGTCAAACCAACAGACAGTTAAGAAACAACTTCAGTTGATAGACGTTTTGTTCATACAGCATCAGCTATTATCTGAGTGTGCTGGAGACATTACTTGTCGCCGTTAGGCTGAAATTGTCAACAAGAGCTGGCTGTCATGACAACAGGACTCTGTGTTAGTTGTATGCAGTGAAAGGAATCATTCAGTATACATGCTATTTGTGTGTACCTGTGGAATGTGTACTTCCATATGTCCAGCTGTCTGTCATAAATCCGGTGCAAGCAACCACTTGATGGCTGTAAGTCCGGTGCAGTCAGTCCTGGTGCAAACGTCTTCCAGGCAACCACACCTCGCTTGCAAATGACAAAAATACTTCAGTCTCAACTGCTGACTGAGCTTATTAAACACTTGATATGACAGTTTGGGGTATGGGTCAACTTCAGTGTAAATATGCCTTTATCTACAAATCGAATATCCATATTTGTTATTATGTGTACATGTGAAAATGGAATCCATGTAATTAGGTTATTTCTATGGCATTTGATTGCCATTTTGAAACTTAAATTCCACAAAAACCTGTGGTTGTGTTTCAAGATGGCTTTGTAAATCATAATATCTGCTGTCACTTTTGTAAATATTGGTTTTTTAATAGAGCTTGAATAAGAACCTTTTATTTGATTTTGATCATATTTATCAAATGTCAATTATGTACATAATGTATGAAAAATCCCTCTGATGGCATATTCCATGAAATTCAAATTACCGAGAAATTTGAAAGTGGAATAGGTATTTAAGATAAGAGTGACCATTGTCAGGACTTGCACTCAAAGGAGTAGATGCACTTGTTTATCTTTTGAAGCATTGACATGATGAATATAGTGAGCGTATCATAATGTACAATACCTGTGTTCAGTCTCCGTGTTTGTGGTAGCAAGGCTTTCAGTATGAAATAAAAGTTTGTCAATAAGGGTAAGTCCTAGCTCAAGCAGCTAACCACCAGCTGCTAACTTCAAGTGGTTCTGTGTAACAGGAAGTGTTTAACTGTATCGTTTGTCACGTTGAGCAGCTCAGTAGCTCAGGACAGATAATTAATAGAATGACATTTAGATGGTCACCAGGTGATTACTAATCACAGACAGTATATCATGCTGTATGTTTTTATGTGTATAATATAGTCTGAGTATACTCCTGTATGTGTAACCTTAACCTAGTGAGACATGAGAGGTCAGGAAAGTTAAGGTAAAAAGTCACCAGTATGTAAATAAAACCAGATTACTGTGTGTTGATCACTGAGTAAGGGTAACTGGGTGGTGTAGGCAACAGGCAAGCTGCTTGTTGTACATGTATGGAGGAGGTCAGTTGGCAAAGCAGAATAGCTGTAGCATTGGGGTAGAAAACTGTGGGTTTAACATCATTTGAAAGTCAGTAAAAATTGAACGGGATAGGTAAACAACAAAACAGCATTGGTGGTCCCATTGATGTTGGCGGGCACATGAAACTAATAATAAAATGGCACTGGATAGGGTTAACAATTGGTTCTATATATGAGTACATGTATGGGGGGGGGGGGGGTGTTTAAGGATGAGGGTCTGGTTCAGTGCTATTTTGAGGGTGCTTGTTAAGATTCTATCACAAAACAATCAATATGCATAAAAACTGTCACAAATTACACACTTGTGAAAAGCTAAAAAACTACTGATTCTTTTTCTCCCATTGTCCTGTGTGATTTTTGTCCAATGTTTTTACAGCAATCATACAAAGTGGCGTCATCTTTTATAAAGAACCTTGAAAAAACTTGGGATTCAACTTGTTTTCTGATGTAAAGTCATTAAATTTATGGCAAACTGTTCGCAACAATGTAAACTGAAAAAGCGTGTAGTAGTGGGAGTAAACAAATCAGTAGTTTGTCAGCTTTCCAAAAATGTTAAGTTTGTGACAGTTTTTATGCATATTGATTCATTTGTGATAGAATCTTTACAAGCACCCTGAAAAAAGCACTGAACCAGACGCTCATCCTCAACACAGTTGTATGAGCAACAAGTATGGTACTGCAGTTGAGTTTCCCTTAGAGACTGGAATGTTGGTATCCAGGTGAGTTTGTGACTGCTCCCTGTTGGTCAACTTCATTTGATCTTAGGTTGATTTCTGATATCACTCAGCTGTGTGATATCTTGATTTTGATATCCTTCTGACATGCGCACACATTCTTAAAAATACAAAGCAAGAACATTTTAATTATCTAATTACACACTGCTGTCCCATAACCAAAACTGGACAAACTAAAGTCCATATCAAAGGCAGACATCTTTGTCTAGCAGAGGGACAGTTGAACCACATTGCCACCCCAAAGATCATCATATGAATGAGCACTAGTTGCTGCAGTTAGTATACAGTATACACTGACTGGTTTTACATGGATTATAAAGGAAATCAGTTATTGACCAACAGTCATTCTTTATGGCAAGGATGCAGGCATATACTTTCTATCCTTTTATACAGCAGAGGAAGCTGACTGACCCAAAGAAAACCACTATGCGCAGTCAGAGTGGCAAAGACTCCACTTGCTCCCTGGGCCGAGAATCAAACCCAGATAACAGATGCAAGGCAGTTAGCACTGAGCCAACTGTGCACAATTATCATTCACTAAAGTTTTTAGCTCTGCACACTTAAGGTCGCAGAGCTTATAGGGTCGCTCATGTCCGTCCGTCAGTAAACTTTAAGGTTGTGACCGCAGTACCTTCCACTGTTTTCAAGTAAGCCCAGTATAACTTTCAGGACTTACAGGATGTTTGCATATCTAGGTCTCTTTCGATATTGGTGGCGCCACTTACAATATTATGCAATATCAGACTTAAAATGTGAAAATCTTATAATGACTGTAGTGTCTTAATTATGTGGGGGATCTGCATGGAATTTGGTGGGATTGTGGGGAGGCCACCAGTGATACTAGTGGCGCTACCTATAATTTGACAGAAATTATGAGCCAAAATGCGTTTTAAGATACAAAATTTCATGTTTTGAAAAGTAATTAGATTAGATTTGCCAAATTTATAGGCTGTATAGACCATGTCCAATGCTACAATTTTATGTAATATAAGTGACCTTGACATATTTTTGGGAGGTCACCATGCCTGTAAAGTTCAAACAGGTGATTTTGTAATGGCAGGGTGTAGCTTGGACATCAATGGCCATGTCAGCACAGCACCAGGGCCTTGGGCATCTTGTATTACATGATCTGAGCGACCTTTATCCTCTGTTCCAAGGTCAATGAGGACAAGGTTGAGGACTCGCTCATTGTTGACTTGGCACATGCAACAATATCCATCACAGGAATTGCACAAATAAGCTATGATTACATGTGGAGCAAAGTGTCATCTGGTGGACAAATGAAACACTAAAATCACACAAGTTTTATATGTTCAGAAGACACTTGAGGACTGGCAACTTTGAAATGAACAGGTGCAATACAGCCACGGTGCCAGCAGAGCATTAGGCCCATGGGCCTCTTGTTTTTTCATGTCCTCCCAACACAACAGCATGGTTGAAGTATCTGTGAGCATTTTCCTCATTTTTTCACACAGTCTTCCAGGAAATAGTTGCCAGGCCAGTTCCAGTCCTGCACAGTTGCATTTTCAGACTTTGAGGTGTTCAAATTGTCGCTTGTAACGTTCTAAATCATCAGTGCTTGACTGGTGCTGTGGGGCAAAAACAGATCGTAGCATTGTGTTTTCTCATTCTCTATTGAGTCAGCTGCATGAAAAAGTTCATCATCTTTGTTGTCACATAGACTTGCAATAAAATCCAATGTTTGTGAAAGCACCATGTCATCTGGGCTGCTGTTTAATGTTACAGCTTCCATCCACTTCAACTGCCACACAACTCAAGTTTGGTGCTCCTCACACTTAGCAAAACTTTTTTTTTTCACTCTGTGAGAATGTTATCTCTGGCTCTAGCGTAGAATAAGTTGCAAGTGCAGCAAAGATACTGTATCCTGTAGTGTGCCACATCACCTGTGCTAAAGAAATTACAAGGCTCAAATAGGAATACATGTATATGGGCAGATGTCACAGTTACACTTGCCATACTTGCCAATACATTCCTATTCATTGCCTTATGCTTATAACTTATTGTGTTGTCAATATGTTCTTGGTATTCATGCACATGTATTTTTTTTAATTGGGTTATTTACTTCATACCAATCACTGTTTTTCTAGCACCCTCTCTCTTGCAATGCTGATTACAACAAAAGCTGGGCATGCCAGAAGTACTGTAATGATCCCTGAGTCAAATTTCTCAACAAAAAACAACAACAAAACCTTTAATTTAAGTATCAGCACACATGTATAGTTCAGGGGAAAAGACTGAATGGTTTCAGACCAATTGCTTTCTATTGCACGCTTTGGGAGCAAAGCTTGTTACTGAAAGTTGATGACTCAGTGTGTCCAAATTGGCAATGAAAGGGTGAAGCTGAAAGTAAATCAAGAGTTGGTTACTCATGATTTCAGGAGAGCTTTTGTTTAAATACCAACAGGTGTGAATTGATAACTCTTGAAAAGTCGATCTCCTTAAGTCAAACTATTCTGAATTTTCATAAGGATCCCAGATTTGTATTCCTCATAAAAAGACCTTTCATTCAAGTACCAGCATACTTATAGTTCCAGAGAGAATATCCCAGGTCAACAGCTTTTCTCGGTACGCATTGGGCACAATGTGCACTGAGAAAAGCTGTTGACTGCAAAATTTGGCACTGAAAGAGTTAAAATCCATCAGTTTTATTATTACTTTGGAAGTCATTCTTAGGATGCAAGCAGCAAGGCCAGACAGAAAGTGACTAGCCTGACAAATCAAAAGCTATTGACTGAGGTCTGAGCAAACATTTTGTATAACATGATTCTTGCTTTGCTGCAAATCAGTCAGTAGCAGTGCCTCTGTGTGATCTTTGCAAACGTGGCAATGAAACTCCCTGCAGTGAGTTAGTTACTGGCCATGAGCTGCATTTTGGTCCCTTTAAAGCTTCAGTCTGACAAATGAAATGTTTTGAAAAAATGTGATAATTGAAGTGAAGGGTTAAAATTGTTAGTGGTAAATCTGACATTGGGGCATGATTGGCAGATGGATCTATGTGTGCAGTTCCAATGATTAAAAAAATATAGTTAATGCTAGACACTAGGTTATTGAGGCAGCTGTAACAAGCATCAGGTATCTTATTGCAGGCTGTAAGCTCCAAGATGCTCAGGAAAGAAAAAAAAAATACCTGGCAAGTCATAATAATTGCCTTGGTTCAAAGACTTATGGAGATATATCAATTGCAGTAGGAATACAAACCGGGTTGAAAATCATGTCCTGTGCTGTCAAGTTGAAGCCAGTATTAATGTGGTAATAATTACCCGGTAGCTGACATTTTCTTTACATCATTTGTCATGTTTTTGTGCAGAAACAAAATTTGTATGACATCCATTCAGGTGATTGGCATAGTTCAGTTGCATGGTTAGCATGCCATTAGGAGAGGCTGTGACGTGCAGTAAGCTTGTGACCTCTAGTGTCAGATTTTGGAATCAAAATGCAAATAGGGGCTATTTATGGAAAAAGGTACCACACTAAAGATGATAGAAGTTCAGAAACTTTTATCATAGTAAATGGCATATTTGGTTATACTGTTTGTGAAAAGAAAAATCAAGGGACTCTCCACAGACTCTTAACATCTTAAAAGTGGGAAGCCGTGTGGGCATATTATTTTCACAACCCACGTCAGATGAAAGTAAATTTTTAAAATGGTGTTAGCAAAACTGGGAAGCCATGGACGCCTATTCCCAAGTGATTACATACTCAAGCCAATACATTTTTATATTGGTAAGCATATTGGAGTGTATGCAAAGGGTGATAATGCAAAAGACAGATTTTATAAATTTTCCTTCAACAAAATGACTAATGATAATAGAGGGCAGCACCATAGCCTGTCCAAGCAGAGTATCTTAATTTCGGTACAGTTAGGTGGTGGAAAAGTGTGATTGTGCAATGTACAGCAAAAGTAGTGGGTCCATGTGTATAAAGATGCTAGTGTTTTAAAAGAGGTGAAAGAAAGTATATTTATAGTATTTTCACAAAGGAAGAGTTGCTTTCTCCATTGCAATTTGTTGTGTGAAATATACATTCATTTTATATTAAAGTATATATTGATGTATCATGTGGTGTTCTGCCATTTACTTTATGTAAATGACATTAACTGTTTCTCCCCTAAAGTTGGCCAAAACCGGCTTCTGGTGAAATATTACCTGCTTGGATGTTTTTGACTTATTCTTTCATTTGCTTTGTGTGTTTGTGTGATTGATAGGTCTATTGAAGACTCTGGTATGCCTGGTGTGCTGAAAGGGTTGCAATGGGCTAAAGGTGCTCACGCATAGCTTTTGTTACTAGAACAACAGACAGGGCCAAGGTGTGCCTGAGTATACCCTAGCCCATTGCCCTGTGCTTCCCCCCCCCCCCCCCCCTTCTGTAATACAGCATACAGAGATGTGTACAAGCCTCTTCAACTGCCCACCACCAGCCCCATATTTATAAACTGGCTGGGGCCCAAATTTTGGAA